>OX387189.1:25450666-25592358 GCA_947561395.2 Buxus sempervirens
TCATTTTCTCAAATTATGTGCTGACCTTCAAGGAGATAAGGATTTTTGTTGATTATGGATCATTTTGACAGTGCAATTTGGGGTGTCTACAGTTTGTCTCTTTTCAAACACTTTTTGAATGTTTTTGTTAGCAAGCAATTGTTTGAGCATGAACAGCATATGGCAACCACCTTGTGTGGATGAGTAGAAGTGCCTAACACCTTCCCTTATTCATAACCCAATCCCTTTACCTGATCTTTGGAATAGACCATAAATTAGAGCTACTTTTAGCTCTATTTTACCTTTTTATGATCATTTTGGTGTCCATTTACACCCTAAATCAAATAGTGGCGATTCAAACCTTTTGTAAACCTGTGTGAAGATTAGGAAGTCATTTAGATGATTTTTCCATGTCTCATACCATACATTTTACTTTATTTCATAACTTCATTTTAAAATGATGAAAGACTTGGCAACCGCATTTAGGTGGATGATTAATGGTGCCTAAGACCTTCCCTTACTCATAATCGAACCCCCTTACCTTGAAATCTGGTTGAAACTAATGATTTAGCTTCTTTTTGGCTTATTTTATGTGCTTTTGAACACTTTTGTGATCATCCAGACCAAGAACCCATGGATGGTGGCGATTCTATTATTTTATAAGTCTTGTGTAGAATGCATGGAATTGAGTGATCCTCCATGGTTTTGCATGTAGTACTCCTTTTTGTTTTTTTAAATATGTTCCTTATTTTATTTTTTACTTAATAAAAATATTCATTTATTTATTTTTAATGACCAGCTAATAACTATGTTCGAGTTGCTCAGATATGTAGACACTCGGCATTTCCAAGTTTTTAAACATTGGTTAGAGGCGAGGAAGAAAATCATCTATGACAATTCGATGTCATGTTTGATGTTGGTTTGGGGCAGTGGTTTAAAACTTGGACAGGTGTAGTGTGTGCCTATCAGAGTAACTCAATAAGTCAGACCTAGTTATCAACTGGTCATTAAAACAATAATAATAATAGTTTAAATAATAAAATAATAAAATAGGATGAAGTGTATTAATTTTGCATGTCATTTCTTTGAATTTGTTTTTTTAAAATAGTACTAATATTTTGTAACTCTCTTTTTGTTGTTATTGTGTTCGTCCCTTTTGAGCCCAATTTTGCAATATTACTACTTTAGCTAAAATTTAAAATCCAGTCCAATCCACTTGCAATTGATATGTCTCTTCTACAAAGCTTATTCGATCAATCAACAATGACATGTACATTAGTATGCAAATCAACCTTTTCTTTGTGTGGTGTTTTGGGGGTTGGGAAATTAATGTCCAAAATGACCATTCGTTCTTCAATTGATTTTTCACGCCTTTTTTTTTCTGCTCCTTTTAACTTCTTTTTCCTCGGCCTTTCTCTACACACTTAATTTTCATTTTTCGAACTTGTGACAAATTAGTGTGTTTAGACCATGGGTGAAATTGTGTGATAAGCTAGAAGGGAGAATGTGGGAGGTGGATATCTTTAGATTATAGTAAATTATAAATTATAGCCACGAAAAATGAAAATTATAGTAAATTATAGCCACGAAATTCGTGGATATCTTTAGTGTGTTTAGACCATAAATAATAAATTATAGTAAAATTTTGAGTGCCCTATCTTATCATTGACAATCCACGAAAGTTGTAAAGGGGAAGTTGTATATCTCTGCTTATCTATAGCCAACTCTAGGGCAAGGACATGCAGTGGCGGAAACAGGACTCCAAATCTAAGGGGGCAAAAAAAAATTTCAATTAACACTTCTCATGAAATATAGACATTTCAATGAGTGAGGAGGGGCAAATCAGAAATTTCAAAGTGGGCAAAACATAAATTTCAATTAAAACATATAGAAAAAAAATATTTTTAATTAAAAATAAAAGTTTCGGGGGGGGGGGGGGGGGGGGGGGGTTGTGTGTGTGTGCAATTGCCCCCCTTAGCTATAACGTGGTTCCGCCACTGGGAACATGGCCAGAAAATTATTTGAGGAGGGGCAAACAATTAGTCAAAATAAATTCAACTACATTAACATTTAAATATTTTAGAAAAATTACTTTTAAAAAAAAGGAAAAATTATGAAAAGGCACACTTTGACCGGTATGTACAAAAAAATTCTAGGAAAAAACTTCTTTCTATAAAAGGGTTAATTTAAAAAAAATTTGAATCATAAGATAACTTTATCGTAGCTGTGTAGAATATAAGCGCAACCTACTGTGAGACATGGGAAAAAAAATCAATTTAATGATTTCCTCAATCATCACACGGGATCATATTAAACAAAGAGTCGCCACCATTCAATTTAGGTGTGAATGGACACCAAAATATTAAATAAGCACAAAAGGCAAATTTTAGGGCAAAATATCCCTCCTAAAAAAACAACCAGATATGGGTAAGGGGATTAGGTTATGAACAGGGGAAGGTGTTAGGCACCCCTATTCATCCACACAAGGTGGTTGCCAGGTATTGTTCATGTTTAAATTAAAAGAAAAAGCCTGCTATAAAAATCACGAAAATCACAAAAAAAAGCAAAAATATATGGTTTTTTCATATGAATAGTCTGATTGATCCAGAACATTCAATTATGATCATACCATTCCTAGGGTTTCATGATCAAAACAAAATTGAGATAAAATCAAATAAAATCAATTTAAAGTGAAAAATCCAATAATCTGGTTTCAAGCTAAATTCTAGAAATCTAGAAAAATATGATTTTTATAAAATATTTCAAAATTGAACTTGAATGGTCCAGGACATAGATAAAGCCCAAATTTCACATTAAATCAGAAAATAAAAACCAAAAATACCCACGTTGATGAAAAATACCAAAAGGGGAGAACTGAGACCGTAGGGTCTTCTCTCAATAATGAAAAACAATTTAAAAACCACATCATGAAACCCTAGAAGTTATTTTCAGGCTTCTAGATTCAGATCTACCATATTGATCATGATAAATCCAAGATCCTAGCCTAAAATCACAAAAATCACGAAAACAGTGCTGTAGGTGTAAAAGTGGCAAAAATCCAATTTTTATCAAAAATAGGGGATCTCATGCTATAAACATCATGGATTCATGTTATTCATTCAGATATATCATAAAAAGCATTAAAACATGATCAGGATATTCAAAACAATCACATCTCACAAATTAGAGCACATGGGGGTCTACCCTACGGATCCACCTGTTCTCTTTTCCCCTAGTTCTCTCTTCACGTTTTACGGCTAGAGAGACTCTTAAGGTACTTGGAGATAGGTTTGGTTACACAAACACAATCACAGGCCTTATTCTATGAAAAAAAGGAGAAAAACAGATATAGGGTTCTATTCTAGGGATCCACCTGTTCTCTTTTCCCCTAGTTCTCTCTTCACGTTTTACGGCTAGAGAGACCCTTGAGGTACTTAGAGACAAGTTTAGGAATACAAAAACAGATATGGCCTTATTCTACAGCAATAGAGATGATCCTATTACTTTTAGAATTGAAGACAAAATAAAAAGGGATAGGGGACTTACCTGGATTGAGCAGGCAGAGCAGCAGGGATTCCTTTCCCTTCTCTTGGAGCTTCTTAGAATTCCTTGGACTCAAAATTTCGTGGCCCTAAGCTAGAGGAATGAGCCTCTATTTATAGACACACCCAGGGGCATGGTTGGTCCAGAAGGATATATCCTGATTCTCAGGATAGAGTGAAATATAGAGATAATGCCCATCCATAGTGGCTTCAGCGAATAAAATACTTAATTCGCTCGTTTAAAGATATATTGGACTTCAAATAAAGCTCGGAAATCGAGAGAAGGACCAAACTTGCACGTGTCTTTAATGCCCGTAAATGATTTACGGTCCAATGGTGACCGTATTGGTACTACGGACGCGCCTGCCCGTAGATATTTTACGGGCGAGATAGGCCCGTGAAGCCAATACGGGCAAAGCCTGTTCTTTCTATTTTTAGGCTTTTTTGACCTGTTTTAAGCTCTAATTACATGTTTTTATTATTTTCTCATTTGGCAGTGCAATTTGGGGTGTCTACAGCTGCCCCCTCTTTGCTGGTAATTGGAACCAATTACAAGCAGAGAGCAAAAAGACCCGCCAATTGCACTTTCTGAGATTTTTGTATAATCAATTGCACTTTGCAAGGACTAAAGGGATGATTTTTGAAAAAAAGAATTGATTGTGGAAGATTTGCTAAGAAGTCCCTCAGCTTAAGGGCCAAATCTTCCTCTCTCCTCTCACTGAGCACTTGTGGGCTATGAAGTGAGATTTGAGACAAAATTTTTAAACAAAAGTGGGTAAGGTGGCAATCCTTGCAACTTACAACTAATATGTACATTGATCTCCTAAAAATTGTGAGAAAATGATAAAAATGTGCAATTTTATGGCTTCGCCCGTATTTGGCTTACGGACAGACCCTGACCGTAGAGGGTTCACGGGCGACTGGGACCGTAGTAGGCTCACGGGCGTCTGATGCCCGTACTGATGTTACGGATTTTACTCTTCTTCTTAAGTTCGCGACCGCGACCATTTCTCCTCTGCTTGCACTGTGCCCTAATTCTCTGCTGCCCGTGCTATTTTCTCCGGTCTTTCCTTCTTCTTCAACAGTCCGATTCCTTCTCCGGTGATCTCCGGCGATTACTATTCTCCTTCGGCGAGCTTCTCATTTTTTTCCGGCGACCATTCTCCTTCGGCGATCACTGCTTTCCAGCGACCACTTGCCTTCTTCCTTGAAGCTTCAGTGGAGTAAGATTTTAGCTTGCAAAACCTCCATTCAGATAATCAGGTATGCCTTTTCTCAAATTCTTCTTGCAAACAGTTCGTCCATGCTATTCAATCTTCTGTTCCTTGGTTGTAGAAATTCAGACTTGTTTTATGGTTCAACCACTGATTTTTATGCCAATGCTACATCCGAAAATTGTTGAAGAGATGCTTGAAATGCTTGCATGATCCTCATGAGTAAATCTTCAACTTCTATATACGACCAAATGACTTTCTGCTCTTGGGTTAACAGATTTGTCTTTTGAATGTCCAATTTCCGAATTTTTGAATTTGCTCCATGCTGACAGAACTGATATGTGTAAATTTTCTGGTTGAGTCTGGATTGCTGCTTCAATCTTGTATACTCTAGATTCCCTTTGATTATTTGGCCAACTTGTTTATTCCTTAAGAAGTTGTTTCATGCAATTTTCTGTCTTGAAATGTTAGCTTTACATTGCTGTATTTTGCCTGATTTGATCTGCCTTCTCCTTGAATGCCACTCTATTAACTGCTAGAGCATCCTTATTTTTAAATCTCAAGTGCAATTGCTATCTCCATCTTGGCTTTTGGCCTGTGGTGTTGCTATGCTTGTGTAGACTTGAATTTTATTCCCTGGAGCTGAATACATAACTTGACATGAGTTGCTCCTTGATTCACCTGGCATTTAAGCAACTTAGTATAGCATAGGTAATCTTCATTCCAACATGCTTCGACTATCCTGAAACCAAGTAAATTTAAATGGTTAGGTTTCTTTAGAAAATCCAAAAGAGGAATTTAAGATCAATTACTAATATACATATTTTTTCTTTTTCATATAAAGAGAATATACAGGAAGCCTAAAACTTCCTATATATAATTTATATATATTTTCCTGATTAAGCTCACACTAAAATTTCCAAACAGAAAATTAAACTCCTTCAATTGACTTCTGATTTTGATTGGGAGTTTTTGAAGCACTTTTTCCATTCTCCATTTTTCTTTTTCCCTGTCAATCAATTGAACCCGGTTAGAATGATTAATCAAGCAACTAAAAAATTTAAATAATTAATCATCTCCCTGATTTGAACCGTAGATGGCCCGCCTTAGATCGGCTTCTCGAGATCCTGCAGATGAGCCTTCCTCCTCGAGGGTTAGGCGAGATCCTGCTGATGTGGCCTCGTCTTCGAGGGCTGAGAGGGATTCCGATTCTGATATCCCAGATTTCCCTTCTGGGGATTCGCGTGAGGCGACCCCCGAGGTATTCTCTAACCCTTCTGAATTTAACATTCTTTTACAAAAACATCTCCTTGATCCTTTCTTCTTTCCAATTGTTCCTTTAGCCGGCAGTTGAGGCTTCGGGCAGAGATAGGAGCCGTAGCAGGCGTCGAGCTGGAGGCGTAGATAGAGACCTTGATGAGGGTCATAGAGGAGGCCGCAGAGGGGGCCGTGGCAGAGATGAGGCCAGGACCAGGGTTGAGATCCCTGAGGAGGTGGCTGCCCAGATTAGGGACACTGATCTTCTGCATGGTTTGAGGACTCATCCTTCAGCATGCGTTAGGGCGGATATCCCTTTGGATTTTGCTATGTCCCATTATAGAGGGAGTTGGGCCAGCTTTACTAGATTCTTGAGAGCTTGCAGTTCGGCTTATCGTCGGGAGCTAGGATTGTACGGTTTCGGCATGTTTATCACTATTCCGGACGTTCGCTTGGATCGAGCCCTCATTGCAGCATTATTGGAGAGGTTTTTCCCAGAGACCTTGAGCTTCCATTTCCCAGATATTGAGATTGGGATCCGGCCTTCTGATTTCACGCTCATCACCGGGATTAGGATGATCGGTGATGTTATTACTGAGATGGCGATGCCAGAGGCCGATGAGATTGCTGGTTATCTCGGATACATTGTGCTGCCTCCTGAGGCATGGGATCGGGGGAGAGCTAGATTGTCTCTGACATGGTTGAGAGAGACTTTCCGGAGGAGGCAGTTTGGCCAGCTTGCTGCCGGTGACCATGTGTTCCCCTTCGCCTTCCGATTTCTTTTTCTGTATATGATGGGATCCTGCTTCTTCCCAGAGGACACGACTTCAGTTAGTCCTTACTTCTTGAGTCTTCTGGGAGATCTGCAGCGGGCGAGGAGGTATGCCTGGGGCCCGCTCATATTTGGTACTATTCTGGCTGGCCTGCGCCGATCAGTGAGCGGCCTCTCTACATCCAGAGGGGCTGGAGTTGGGTGCAGGTTCTTCTGGCCCTTCTTGCAGGTGAACCTTATTTCCCTTCTTTTTCTTTATCTCTTTCTGTTTATCTCTCATTTTATATTCCTCTAACTGTTTTCTTCTTTCTTGCAGTTTTTTGCTAGGGTTTATATACCCTATTTCCGCCCTACCTCTACGATGCCTGAGGAGACGTATCCCATGGCACTTAGATGGTGTCATGTAGAGCATGACTCTGAAAAGAGTCGTCCCAGGTCCGCCCGGGCCCACTTAGACAGGTTATACCGGTCTGAGGTAATCTTCTTTAATTCCTCTTCTTCTTCTTTTCTTTTCTTCCTGGATCGCACATCTGATGTCTTGTTCTGTTTTCAGCTATTTGTCCCCAGGATGGAGGACATTCATGAGGTGCTAGCCCTGCAGGCAGCCAGAGATGATGCATTTGTCCCTGACCAGAGACGACAGAGATACCAGTTCTTTATTGGTCAGTTGGGCAGCATCTGGTATTGTGGCGAGCGCTTCTTCTTTCAGCATGTGGGAGAGCCACGGATTCCTGCCATCCCGCTAGATACTACTCCTCTCTATCCTCCTATGCCTGTTGATCCTGCCCAGTTCTTAGATTGGACTGAGGCAGAGACATTATTGGAGGAGGGTGACTATGATGCATGGTTCAGGCGATCTTCTGTTGGGTGCCTCATGTCACCCATGCCTGTCCGTGGCGGAGTCACGGAGATAGGAGGGGTAGTGATTAGGGCCTACGACACCACGGTATGCTTTCTTCTTTTGTGATCTTCTATTTCTATTTCATCTGCTTTTAGCATTTTTCTGACTTCTTTCTTCTCTATTTCAGGAGGCTCAGTTGGCAGAGATCAGGTCTCGCTATGCTGATCTAGAGCGCCAGCGTGATGCAGCGATCGCGGAGCGGGACGCCCTCTATATCACTATCTCAGATCTCCGGGGGCAGCTAGCCAGAGCCCAGGGCCAGGAGGGTCCATCTGATGTACATGATCAGGCGGGTCCATCTGATGCACAGGACCAGGCGGGTCCATCCGATACTCAGGTTAATTTCTTCTTTTATTTCCATTCCTGCTTTTGTATTTGTTTGTCTTGTTCTGACTGAATTTTTCTCTTAGTTTCAGGAGTACACAGCTGGTCCCTCTTCACCTGCTTCACCCGTGCCTATGCATTTCCGGGATGAGGTGTTTTCTGTGGCACGGGTGGAGTTCGTGACGTCTCCTAGTCCAGAGGAGGTTCCTGCAGCAGAGCCCGAGGTCGAGGCTGATATTGTACCTGCTGCTGAGGACGTGCCAGAGTCAGCCCCAGTAGCTGAGACTGCTCCTGCTGCATCCGCTGGTGTTGATATGGATTCGGCTATGGACGCCGCTGTGGTAGAGCCTACCGTGGAGACTGCCGTGATGGAGGAGGCTACAGCTGATCCTGTAGAGCCCGAGGTGGGGATGACTGCTACTGAGCTTGTGGAGCCGGAGGTTGATGTACCTGGGACATCTGCTCCTGCTGGTCCTGTTAGTCCTGATATGGAGGATGCGGAGGTGACACATGCTGCTGTTGATCCTTCTGCGGATTCTTCCCGTACAGAGTCTGATCCCGATTCTACGGGATATGTAGATACTTCAGGGTACGTCCCTCCTGATCATCCCACTGCTGGCTTTGTGCCTTTATATATGTGGCATGATATTCAGTCTGTTTTGAGCAGGATGACGCGTAGCACGGCCCGTAATATTGTGCGGCATGTCTTTGAGCGCCGGCGATCTACAGGCCGTGGTCGAGGCAGAGGACGAGGCCGTGGCCGTAGGAGCGGACCTGCATGGCCATTAGATTAGGATTCTTCCATGTACCTTTGTATATTTTTTTTTTTTTTTGCAAAAGTGATGTAAACATTCATATATATAAAAGAAGTTTGTTTTATTTCCATTTGTATTCTTTCTTCTTTATTTACAGTATTTATTATCTGATGAATGTTAAAACAGGGACAGGTGAAGCTTAGGAAAACCAAAGAAATTAAAAATTCCCATTTTTTTGCATTTTTTCGAAGGAACCGTAATTATACTACGAGCAGGCTGTGCCCGTAAAGTTACCACGGGCGTGCGCTGCCCGTGAACTTTTCACGGTCAGCTGTATCCGTAATTTCTATACGGGCGAGCCTAGCCCGTAATATAATTACGGAATTTACTGTCTTACGATTTTTTCTATATAAACTCCTAGGGAACATCATTGTGACACTTTTATTAATTGAAAAACTCCCTGAGCACGTCTTTTCTCGCTTTCCTTGGCTTCTTTGGCGCTTCCATGGCTTCCCCTACGCCGCTTTCTCCTGCCTTTGAATCTCCTCTTGCAAGACAACCTGTTAGATCAAAACCTCCTAATCTTACCAGGTACAATATTGTGGATTCCTTTTATGATAGATGGGTTAACTCCATGACCCTTGATGAGGAGATTCGTTGGGATTCCATCCACTTAGGGCACATCCTACACCTCCCTAAAATTCCCTTTGAGTGGGAAATCATTGAAGCTTTGATAGGCCATTGGGTACCTGAGCTGAATCTCTTCCGTTTTGATGATAAAGAGATGACTCCTACCATAGAAGAGATTGAAACCATCCTTGGCCTTAGATTTTCTGAAAAAGTTGTGAACCCACCCCTAAAGCTTAGCTATAAAAAAGAGGCCTCCACTTTCTTGGGTATAGGGAAGAAGGACTTAGGAAATTCTGATGCACTATTGACCTTGTCCAAGACCTTTTTGACTGAAAAACTTCTGAGGAGTAATGACAAGGACTCTAGGTTTAATGCATTGACCCTGATAGTGGTCAATCAGCTGCTTTTTCCACGGGGTGATGACCAGGTTGACTTGGCTCTCATCTCAGTTATCTGTCAGGTTAGGGAACGCGAGAGGTTGGCCCCTATGATCCTAGCAGAGATATATCAGGCTCTTACTGATTGTTATTCCAGGAAGAAGAAACGCTTCCTTGCTTGCGCCCCTATCCTACAGGTAAAATATGCATGTATTTTTTTTTTTTTTCTCTTTTTTTTTTTTCTTCTATTTTTTTTTTTTTTTTCTATTCTTCCTTTCCTTTCTTTTTTTTTTTTTTTTCTTTTCTTCTTCTTCTCTTTTTTTTTTTCTTCTCCTTTTTTTTTTCTTTCTTTTTCTTTTTTTTTCTTTTTGGAAATAAATTAAAATACTCCCTTTTTCTGCAGCTTTGGTTGCTTGACCATCTTAGCCAGGTAGAAGAAATAACTCGCCGCTTCTTTCCAAGATTGAAAGTTCCTGTTTTGATGAGCAATAGGGGATGTCCTAACATCCAAGGTGGCAAGCAAGGCTGGTTCACTTTCTTGGGTACTCTCCAGGATGATCAAGTGAGATGGCCTGGCACTTATCAGCCCACTCCAGAGACAGTGATCAGCTTTAGAGATAGAAACTTTCTGGCCCTAGCAGGTTTGAAATCTGCTGTTCTCTATCTTCCTTTGAGGGTTCTTCGGCAATTTGGAGCGACCCAGGGAATCATGATTCCCACAGGTTATGAGAGCTTTATAGGGCCACTTACTTCAGCCACCATGGGGCTAAATGCTCAATTAATGAAAGAGTGGTCCTATGTTTGCTTTCTGCGGGGTCCAGTCTTTTCTGAGTCCCATGTGAAGGACTATCACTTCTGGATCAAGGAACAGGTGCAGAGTCATGCCCCAGTACCAGAGGATCCTCCTGCAGTTCTTCCTCCTACTTATGAGGACATTCTGGAGTCAGAAAGGGTAACTCATAAGCGGCTTCAACAAATATGGGTACGGGAGGCTCAAGAGCTTAGGATAAAAGTCCTTGTTCTGGAGAGGAAGCTTGAAGAGCAGAAGTCTGGCCGCATTGCCATAGAGAAGAAACTTGAAGAACAAAGGCAGGCTCGTCGCTTTGAAGTCCGTGTGATGCGGAAGAAGTATCAGGATTCCTTGGCTGACCTTAGGGCGTTGAAGCGCCAGCTTTCTTTTTCAGATGAGGTCATCTCCTTTTTGAGTGATCCTGATGCAGAGGGTGCTTCTGGAATCATTGCAACTCAGGCAGCTAGGATTAGGGAGCTTGAGGAGCAGTTAGGGAGTAGGGATTAGATTCTTTCATCATTTTTTTTTTCTTTCATTTTTTTTCCATACTTTTTTACAAAAGCAAACTCCATTAGTGGAAAGATATTAGATTTAATTCAAAAATAGGTTTTATATTATTGGCCTCAGAATTCTCAGATGCTTATAAAAACAGAAGTTTTATGAAAAAGTATTTGATTTCTCATCATTGGCCAAAGTATAGTTTTTTTTTTTTTTTTTTGAAAGCTGATCCAAAACACTTAATCACATATAATTAAAGGAATTAAAATCAGGTTGAATAATGAAAAGGGTAGTCCAAGCAATAGGGAGAGACCAAATTTGTCTACCCTGTGACCTTTAGAATCATCCCCTAATGATTTTTCCTTCCTGATTGGTCTTGCTAATCTGCTCAGTTTCCAGTGCTCATGCTGATTTGAAACTTAGACCCCATGATCAACTCAACCCTTGATTCTTTTTTTTCTTTTTTTTTCTTTTTTTTCTTTTTTTTTTTTTTCTTTTTTTCTTTTTGCCATTCTTGCCCCTAGTGCCAATTACGGTTTTCACTAGGGTTGGCCTCTGCATTCCATCATCACCAATCTTACTCTGAAAGTTGAATGAATATACTAAAATCACCGAGGTCTTAATAACAGGACGAAACAAAGGCTAGGTTCGGTTTATGAAAGAAAAGGTATTAAAGGCTCAAAATTTTCTAAGTGTGAAAATGGGTCAACTGGACTTACAGTCATGGTGAATTCAATCCCATTCCTCTTCTTTTGTATTTGGCATTTATTTGCCCCTATTTTTTCTTTTTTTTTTTTTTCAAATTTTTTCTTCTCTTTTTTTTTCTTTTTGCCCCTCTTGGCCTTGCCCTTATTGGCTTTGCCCCAGTATAAGGCTGTGAGTCCAGTTTGGGTTTAACAAAAAAATACGAACAGGCTCAAATTGGTTTGACTAGGGATTCAAATTTTGGGATATAAAGAACAATGGCCTCAGATCCTTTCATAGTAATATTCATTCATGGAAAATATCTCTTTACTGCATCAGAGTTAATTGGCTCAGGAAAATCCTTCCCATCCATTTCTGTTAAGATGAGAGCACCCCCTGATAGAACTTTCTTGACCACATAAGGTCCTTCCCAATTTGGTTTAAACTTTCCACGAGGATCTTCCAAAAAGGGTAAAATCTTCTTTAATACCAAATTTCCTTCTTGGAAAGTTCTGGGCTTCACCTTTTTATTGTAAGCCCTAGCCATCCTCTTCCGATATATTTGGCCATGACTAAGTGCCTTCAAACGCTTTTCTTCAATTAAATTGAGTTGATCATGTCTAGACTGTATCCATTCAGCTTCTTCTAATTCTGCTTCCATTAGCACTCTTAGTGAAGGTATTTCCACTTCCACTGGTAAAACTGCTTCCATTCCATAGACTAAGGAGTATGGGGTCGCTCCTGTAGAAGTCCGAATTGAGGTTCTGTAAGCATGTAGAGCAAGTGGCAGCATTTCATGCCAATCTTTAAAACTCACTACCATCTTTTGAATAATCTTCTTTATATTCTTATTGGCTGCTTCTACTGCCCCATTCATCTTTGGTCTGTAAGGCGCTGACTTGTGGTGGGTAATCTGAAATTGTTCACACATCTTCCTCATGTCTTTGTTCTTAAGGTTTGAAGCATTGTCTGTTACTATGGCACTTGGCAAACCATAGCGGCAAATGATGTTATGCTTCAAAAACTTAAGAACATGGCTACTTGTAATGTTTGCATAAGAAGCCGCTTCTACCCACTTGGTAAAGTAATCAATTGCTACGAGTATAAATCTATGTCCATTTGATGCCTTTGGAGAGATCATTCCAATGACATCTATACCCCACATAGAAAAAGGCCACGGAGATGTCATACTGTGTAATTCACTTGGGGGTGCATGCTTGTTATCCGCGTATACTTGGCATAAATGACACCTTTTAACGTGCATATAGCAATCATGCTCCATAGTCGACCAGTAATATCCCAATCGCAGAATCTTCTTGGCAAGCATATGCCCATTCATATGGGGTCCACACACTCCTCCATGTACGGTTTCAACTATCCTTTCTGACTCAGTTTTTGCAACACATCTAAGTAGTATATCATTGTGTGATCTTTTGTACAACTGCCCACCACTTAGTAAGAACTGTCCTGCCAGCCTCTGTATTGTTCTTTTCTCTGTAGAGGTGACATTTTCTGGTAAGCTCCGATCATTTAGGAAGTTCTTAATGTTTTGAAACCATGGTACTTCTTCTTCTGGGGTTTCTTCTAAAACAAGGCAGTAAGCTGGTTCGTCTCTGACTTCAATTTCCAATGGTCTAATATCAACCCCTTCTGGCATATTGACCATTGAAGCCAATGTTGCTAGAGCATCTGCAAACTGGTTTTTGGCCCTTGGCATATAATTGAAGGAAATTCGAGTAAATTTATTGCTTATTTCTTCCAAATACTGGTGATAGGGGATCAATTTGTGATCCTTGGTTTTCCATTCACCAGTTGTTTGGAAGATGATAAGACTCGAATCTCCATATACGTCAAGTTCCTCTACTTCATGATCTAAGGCTGCTTGTAACCCAATTATACATGCTTCATACTCTGCTATATTGTTCGTGCATTGGAACCTTAACTTCATTGCGATTGGGATATGTGCCCCATCTGGCTTGATCAGAACAGCCCCTATTCCATTTCCATTCATATTGGCGGCCCCATCAAAAAACATCTGCCATGAGCTCTCACCTTCTTCCTCTTCAGCAAACAGGATTGCCTCATCAGGGAAGTTGGTCTTTAAGGGTTGGTATTCTGGTAAAGGGTGTGCGGCTAAGTGATCTGCAATAGCTTGACCCTTAATGGCCTTCTGTGTGATATAGGTGAGGTCAAATTCAGAGAGTAACAACTGCCACTTTGCTGTTCTGCCAGTTAAAGCTGGTTTCTCAAATAGATACTTCAAAGGGTCCATGCGGGATATCAATAAGGTGGAATGACTAAGGAAATAGTGTCTTAGTCTCTGAGTTGCCCATACTAAAGCACAACAAGTCTTTTCCAAAGGTGAATACTTTGCTTCATATTCTGTAAATTTCTTACTCAGGTAGTAAATCGCCCTCTCCTTTCTGCCTGTATCGTCATGCTGTCCTAAGACACACCCCATTGATGTCTCCAAAACAGACAAGTATAGGATTAGTGGCCTTCCTGGAGTTGGTGGTACTAGCACAGGTGGGTTTAATAAGTATTCCTTTATTGTGTCAAAGGCTTCTTGGCACTCATCATTCCAGACTGTCGGGTTATTTTTTCTTAAAAGTTTGAAAATTGGTTCACAGATAGCGGTGAGCTGTGCTATGAACCGGCTTATGTACTGAATCCTTCCAAGAAAGCCCCGAACCTCCCTCTCGGTTCTAGGTGATGGCATTTCAATGATGGCTTTAGCTTTAGCTGGGTCAATCTCAATTCCTCTTCTGCTTACTATAAAACCCAATAATTTTCCTGATGTAGCCCCAAAGACACACTTAGCAGGGTTCAGCCTTAGACTGTATTTCCTAAGCCGATCAAATACCTTCTGCAAGTTGATCAAGTGGTCCTCTTCTTCGCATGATTTGGCTATCATATCATCCACATAAACCTCCATCTCCTTATGGATCATATCATGGAATAAGGCTGTCATGGCCCTCTGGTAGGTTGCCCCAGCATTCTTAAGTCCAAATGGCATGACAGTGTAGTGGAAGGTACCCCAAGGGGTGATAAAGGCTGTCTTCTCTTGGTCTTCCTTAGCCATCTTAATCTGATTATACCCAGAAAACCCATCCATGAACGAGAATAGACTATGTACAGCGGTGTTATCCACCAGGATGTCTATATGTGGAAGTGGAAAATCATCCTTTGGACTTGCGTTATTCAAATCTCTATAATCTACGCACATTCTGACTTTCCCATCCTTCTTTGGCACTGGCACTATATTTGCAAGCCATTCGGGGTATGTGGAAACTGCTAAGAATCCGGCTTGGAATTGTTTAACCACTTCATCTTTAACCTTCAATGTCCACTCAGGTTTTAACCTTCTCAGTTTCTGCTTAACTGGCTTAGAGTCTGGTAGAATGGGTAGCCTGTGCACCACCATATCTGTGTCTAACCCCGGCATATCCCGATACGACCATGCAAACACATCTTCATAATCAGCCAAAAATCGTATCATTTCATCCCGCTGTACCTCAGATAGAAATACCCCAATCTTTACTATTTTTGGGTCCTCTTCGGTCCCTAGGTTGATTGATATGGTCTCTTCAATATTGGGTTGGACCCCCTTTTCATGACGCTCTAATTGATATGTGATTTCTTTTGGAACGTCGTCTTCTTCGTCCTTGGTCTCTTCTTCAACCCCCATTAGGTCAAAGTCGAGCTCAAGGTCGAAGTCATACTCATCCTGATCCAATTCCGTTTGCTTATATGGTTCATAAATGGTTTGGACCTTTTTGAAAAATTTATCTTTTCTAGAAAAAACTGAAAACTCTTTTTGTGTTTTTTGAGAGCCTTCTACAAAATCTTTCCCTGAAGACGAAGGCTCCTTAAAACCTTCAGGAAAAGGGCATTCCACTAATGGAGTTTTTTTTTGGAAGCCATGTCTGTTTGCCAAACAAACGCGGCTTCAAAAGTAAGGGGAGTTTCCTCCCAATTATTCAGAATAAAAGAATCTGGGGCAGGGATACAAGCCTGCTCCTCAAGCTCAGGGTCTGCATCAGAGATCACCAGTACTGGGTGCGTTGCATCGCCTGTTTCTTCGGTAGGGCTAGTTCCAGATGGAACTTCTACTGCAGCCCAGTCAATAAAAGGTAGCTTCTCTGCTACTTTTTCTTGGTTGCCTTCTGTCATGGCAAAGAATGCCCCTACTTCCTCATAAGAGTCCTGCTCCTGTTTGGCTTGTGGCCCAGGCCTACCAGATGCTTGTGGAGGTGGAACACATGGCTGTATTGTGGAGGGTTTAGGTTTCTGGAATGGGTTGACATTGTAGTATGGGGGTTTGGCCTGATCCTCAGGAGGAGACAGCTGAATCATGTGAGACAGCTTAGGAAAAGTTTCCCTGATGTGCGGGAATTTCATAGCTTCTGTCTGCCCCTGTCTTCTCCATTTCCTTGGCTTGGACCCCAATCCTGCTCTATGAACCATCTTCTTAACCTGAACTGGTTCTATCCTTCCTTGTAGGTTAATCCCCAGACCTTTTCCAGGGTGAAAATGGTACTTTTCTAATACATTTTTGACCATTTTTTCAGCACAGGTCAATTTTCCTTCTTTTTGTTGATACCCCCCAGGTATATAATTCACAGCTTCAAACTGAAAAGAGTGAAATGCCATCTTATCTGCTGTCATTTCCGTGTTAATACAGGGTACATCAGGGGACCACATGGGGGGAACCAAATTTTCGGCCAGAACGGTAATCACCTTTTGCCCTCTAATATACTTGACTCTTTGGTGGAGGGTAGATGGTATGGCCCTAGCTGTATGAATCCACGGCCTTCCTAGGAGTAGGTTGAAAGCCGCAGGTATATCCATCACTTCAAATGTGATGTTGAAAATATACGGTCCAATTGTGACCGGCAGTTCAACCTCCCCTAGGGAGTGTGTCTTAGAGCTGTCAAATGCTCTTATAATTCTTCCATTTTGTTTTATTTTGTTTCGCTCCAGATTGAGCTTAACAAAGGTTACTAATGGGCAGACATTGAGGGCTGACCCATTATCAATCAAGACCCGGGCTATCATGCAGCCCTTACTGAGCACAGCAATGTGCAATGGATCCACATGATGGTATCCTGCTGGACTAATTTCCGTTTCAGAAAAGGTTATAACATTATGAGATAATATTTGCCCAACCATCCGGCCTAGTTGGTCTGGTTCAATGTTTTTAGGTACATGGGCCCCCTGGAGTATTCTTAACAAGGAGTCCCTATGTTTTTCTGAGTTTAATAATAGGCCCAGTATTGAGATCTGGGCAGGGACTTTGTTCAACTGTTCGATGACATTGAACTCACTCTTTTTTATTACCTTAATGAGGTCAGCAGCCTCACTGTCAACTACCTGGGGGGTATCTTCCCCTACCTTGGCCTTTCCTTTATTTTTTCCTTCTTCTTTATCCTTCTCTGTTTCTTTCTGTTTTTCTTCCACCCCTACACACTTTCCTGACCTCATCATAAGGTTTACTTCTTCCTTGCTTTCAACTGCAGGGCATGTAGTGGTGAATGCTTCACTGTAGTTCCATGGTACAGCCGATTCAATGTAGGAAGGCTTAGGGACGTTTACCACCAATGGGGGAAGTTTGGAATTGGCAATGGAAGTCTGAGTAATGGGAACATTAACAACCAATGGAGGAAGTTGTTTTGGTTGTGGGTTTGCAGAAGTGACTGATGCACTAAGGGGGTCACAATTTATGACCAATGGTGGCTTAGACTGAATGGGCGGAGTAAAAGTGGATGGATTATAATTAACGACCAAAGGTGGGTTGGCAATGTTCATCTGGGCCATGAGGGATGAGACCCGGTCCAAAGATGAGCTAATGTTCTTTGCAGCACCATCATTCCCCTTTGAAATCATGTTTATTTCTTTGCCTTCACTTCTCCTGTCAAAATATACTTTGACTGTTGTCCCTATGGGAGCAATTAATTGAGATGGGTCAAAGGTTATTTTGTCAGAAGAGACGACTCCTATGACATTAGATGGGCCTGCCCCGTGATGTTGGGGCAGTGGGTTTTGTCCAATATCTGTTCTTGGGGGATTGGAAGCTCCTGTATTGAAAGACAGGGTATTCTGGTCTAGTAAATCCTGAATGGCATGTTTCAAAGGCCAGCACTTGTCTGTAGGGTGCCCAGGTGCACCCATATGGTAATCACAAGTGGTGGAGGGGTCAAAATTTCTCCCCTTAGATGCATTAGGATTAGGTTCTCTTAAGGTGATATACCCTCCTTGCAATAAAGTAGGCAGCAATTGAGAGGGAGTCATTGGAATAGGGGTAAAAACCCTATTTCTCCTTGCTGCAAAATAGGCATCCTTTTCCTCTTTGGTAAAAACCCTTTTTTGGTCTGAAGATGCTGCTGGAACATTAACCCTCATAGGGGCCTGGGTAGGTGGAGATGGAGTAGGAAAATGAGCAGGTACGTTGATTTGTATGGGCTTGTTAGGGCCGGATGGTGGTTGTACCATGTTTACCTCACCCTCCTTCTTGTTCCCATTCTTTTTTGTCCCGCTTCCTTTCTTTAGGTTGGGGTCCTGCTGGCTAATCATGGCAGAGTGGTCAATTATCTTACCTGACCTTATTCCATCCTCAATTCGGTCAGCCACCTGAACCAAAGCTGCAAAATTAGTGGTGGTCTGACCCACCAAGTGGCTGTAGAATGGTTGACCCAAAGTGCTTATGAAGGTAGAAATCATTTCCTGTTCTAGCATGGGTGGTCTGACCTGGGAGGCTGTCTCCCTCCACCTCTTGGCATATTGCCTTACAGTTTCTTCCCTTCCTTTGCTCATTCTCATGACGTCGTACCTATCTGGCATGATCTCTGAATTGAACCGGTATTGAGCTAGGAAGGCATCGGCTAGGTCCTTCCATCTTTTGATCTTCCCATGGTCCAGAGTGGCGAACCATCTTAATGCGGTTCCTGTCAGGCTCCTTTGGAAAAGTTGGATCAAGATGCCCTCATCCTGCCCGAACTGGCATAGGGCACCGCAATACAACTTTAGGTGGCTCATGGGGCAACCAGTGCCATCATACTTGTCCAAGTCTGGACACTTAAACTTAGCCGGCAGGTTAACATTGGGGTATAGGCACAGGTCTTCAAAATTGGTGCCTCCAAAGTTGTTTACCCCTTTGACTGCCCTAAGTTCATCTTGGATCAATTCTAGCTTATGCATGAACTTTCTTTCAACCTCTTCCCTTATCCTTTCCTTTTCCTTAGCCTTGTTTGATTCAGCTGTCTCATCCCTGGTCAGTATAGGTTCAGGGGTGGGTTCATAGACAGGTTCAGGAGTTGGTTGCACTGGAGGTGGAACATTGACTTGGGGTGGAGGTGCAGGGTTGGATGTGGATGCCTGGTTCTGGGCCTGCATTTGTTGGGCCTGCACTTGTTGGGCCTGTACTGACAGTATGTTCTCTAGCATTCGGGCTAGTCCTGCCACTTGTTCTTGGAGTAGAACGACATCAGGATGAGGAGCATCAACTTCATCTTCAATGGGATTCATGGCTCGAGCTCTTGATCTGGTTACAGGAGCTATGATTGCGAGTGTATTAGTACCTGGCGAGAAATAAAGATAAAATATCAGTGCCAATTTAATCTCCTTCACATGCCTACGAATGCCTATGTGCAAGCTGGGTGAACACGAGTTTGGATATTTTTTTTTATTTGCTTCCTTTTTTTTTTTTTTTATTTATTTATTTATTTATTTATTTATTTTTATTTTGAATTGAATTGTTGGAATATTCTAGGGCTTCCAACAGGTCCCACAAAAGAGAGAAAGGTCTGAAATTCAAAGGCTTTCAGAGGTCCGGGGGGTTTTTTTTTTTTTTTTTTTTTGAAAAAGGTCTGAAATTCAAAGGCTTTCAGAGCCCCAGGTTTTTTTTTTTTTTTTTAAAGTCTGAAATTCAAAGGCTTTCAGAGGCCCACAAGAAAAAGGTCTGAAATTCAAAGGCTTTCAGAGGCCCAAAAGTTCTGAAATTCAAAGGCTTTCAGAGGCCCAAAAGAAAAAGGACTGAAATTCAAAGGCTTTCAGAGGCCCAAAAATTCTGAAATTCAAAGGCTTTCAGAGGCCCAAAAGGAAAAGGTCTGAAATTCAAAGGCTTTCAGAGGCCCAAAAGTTCTGAAATTCAAAGGCTTTCAGAGGCCCAAAAGGAAAAGGTCTGAAATTCAAAGGCTTTCAGAGGCCCAAAAGGAAAAGGTCTGAAATTCAAAGGCTTTCAGAGGCCCAAAAGTTCTGAAATTCAAAGGCTTTCAGAGGCCCAAAAATTCTGAAATTCAAAGGCTTTCAGAGGCCCAAAAGGAAAAGGTCTGAAATTCAAAGGCTTTCAGAGGCCCAAAAGTTCTGAAATTCAAAGGCTTTCAGAGGCCCAAAAGGAAAAGGTCTGAAATTCAAAGGCTTTCAGAGGCCCAAAAGGAAAAGGTCTGAAATTCAAAGGCTTTCAGAGGCCCAAAAGTTCTGAAATTCAAAGGCTTTCAGAGGCCCAGGGATTTTTTGAGAAAAAGTCTGAAATTCAAAGGCTTTCAGAGGCCCAGGGATTTTTGAGAAAAATCTGAAATTCAAAGGCTTTCAGAGGCCCAAGAGTTTTGAAAAAGTCTGAAATTCAAAGGCTTTCAGAAGCCTTTCTCTCACATTTTTTTCTTTTAAATATTTTTTTTTTGTTTTTTTTTTGTTTTTTTGTTTTTTTGTTTTTTTTTAAAGCATTTTATTCAAACTTGTTTCCCTTTATCATTATTTAAAGGTTAAAAGAATATTTTAGTGGGAAAAACTGATTAAAGTTGAATATTCCGAGAAAACCATATATACAGTACGGTCCAGCCTTGCCCGTATTTAAATTACGAGCCTGCCGTGACCGTAGGCAGTCCACGGGCGAGCCTAGCCCGTATAAACAATACGGGCAAGCCCAGCCCGTGTATTAAATGCGGTTTTACGGAACCCTGTTATATTTTTCCAGTTTTTATATGGTTTGATCACTTTCATTGTTCATCCAAACGTACGGTTCACCCAGTACAGAGCTTCTAAACTGTCCCAAAGTGGACTTTGGCCTATTTGTAAAACACAAGTTTGGGAGGGTACATGTACCCTCCAAATTGACACCATACTTTGGTACCCTTTTGTTGCCTCTTGTACAAACATTGGGTAGGATTGATTTTAAACAGAGTTAGAAACTCTTCCTATGGGCTGCACCACTTTTTAACAAATATGCATATTTTGGGACCAATTTTATCCCAAACCCATGGGTACCATGACACCCCTATGACATGAAAATAATGCAAAACAATAGGATTACCTTGTTACCTTGTTTACCTTGAATATAGCATCCGCATTATGCCCTGGTTTGTAAGCCATGCATACGGCCTTCCCACAATCATACAAACCCCATATTCCCACGTAATTGTGTAATTTAGCCAAAAACGTGTAACTCCACCTTCAAGCGTAGGGGTTTTGGGTTTTGGCTTAATGGCAACTTAGCACTCAAGCCTAGTGATGACCAGAATCCCAGATCCACATTATCATCACATCATTAGCTCAAAGTTCTAAGGTGAATGTTTTCACTTTCGCTTTCCGAAGTATCGACCTCGGTGCGCCAAGCTACACACATTCTTGTTCAACTTCCTATAGGTGATAGGTAGGCCGTGTAAAAAAATAAAAGGTGCACAGTGCATTGTAAACATAGGTCACATTCACAACGTCCCAGACCCTTGCCACTCTTTTCGCAGCCATGCATAAACAAACCAAGGCATAATAGGAAAGCATATTTTAAATAAACAAGTAAATAAAGCAATCCTATAGCACCCAAAACATGCTCATAAAAAATCATCCAAATCATGTCAACATATGCTCATATTATATATCCAAAATACACCATAGAAAGCATGCTGAAAATTAGAACATGCATATTATAATACAGCAAGAAATAAGCATGGTTTATCAAAATAAACCTCTCCTATGCATGTTTCTAGAAACAATCCTATGAATCAGAATTAAGCATGTTTCTACCCCCATGAATTCCTAAGCAATAATTCAGATTTAAAACATACTCAACATGCTTAAGAACACCAAACAGCAAGCAAAACAAAGACATGCTAAAAACACAAAATAGCAAGCAAATCAAAAAAATCAAAAACATGAACAAAAACACCTAAAGGCTGAAATCCACAAGTCCCCAGCAGAGTCGCCAGTTGTGAGACATGGGAAAAAAAATCAATTTAATGATTTCCTCAATCATCACACGGGATCATATTAAACAAAGAGTCGCCACCATTCAATTTAGGTGTGAATGGACACCAAAATATTAAATAAGCACAAAAGGCAAATTTTAGGGCAAAATATCCCTCCTAAAAAAACAACCAGATATGGGTAAGGGGATTAGGTTATGAACAGGGGAAGGTGTTAGGCACCCCTATTCATCCACACAAGGTGGTTGCCAGGTATTGTTCATGTTTAAATTAAAAGAAAAAGCCTGCTATAAAAATCACGAAAATCACAAAAAAAAGCAAAAATATATGGTTTTTTCATATGAATAGTCTGATTGATCCAGAACATTCAATTATGATCATACCATTCCTAGGGTTTCATGATCAAAACAAAATTGAGATAAAATCAAATAAAATCAATTTAAAGTGAAAAATCCAATAATCTGGTTTCAAGCTAAATTCTAGAAATCTAGAAAAATATGATTTTTATAAAATATTTCAAAATTGAACTTGAATGGTCCAGGACATAGATAAAGCCCAAATTTCACATTAAATCAGAAAATAAAAACCAAAAATACCCACGTTGATGAAAAATACCAAAAGGGGAGAACTGAGACCGTAGGGTCTTCTCTCAATAATGAAAAACAATTTAAAAACCACATCATGAAACCCTAGAAGTTATTTTCAGGCTTCTAGATTCAGATCTACCATATTGATCATGATAAATCCAAGATCCTAGCCTAAAATCACAAAAATCACGAAAACAGTGCTGTAGGTGTAAAAGTGGCAAAAATCCAATTTTTATCAAAAATAGGGGATCTCATGCTATAAACATCATGGATTCATGTTATTCATTCAGATATATCATAAAAAGCATTAAAACATGATCAGGATATTCAAAACAATCACATCTCACAAATTAGAGCACATGGGGGTCTACCCTACGGATCCACCTGTTCTCTTTTCCCCTAGTTCTCTCTTCACGTTTTACGGCTAGAGAGACTCTTAAGGTACTTGGAGATAGGTTTGGTTACACAAACACAATCACAGGCCTTATTCTATGAAAAAAAGGAGAAAAACAGATATAGGGTTCTATTCTAGGGATCCACCTGTTCTCTTTTCCCCTAGTTCTCTCTTCACGTTTTACGGCTAGAGAGACCCTTGAGGTACTTAGAGACAAGTTTAGGAATACAAAAACAGATATGGCCTTATTCTACAGCAATAGAGATGATCCTATTACTTTTAGAATTGAAGACAAAATAAAAAGGGATAGGGGACTTACCTGGATTGAGCAGGCAGAGCAGCAGGGATTCCTTTCCCTTCTCTTGGAGCTTCTTAGAATTCCTTGGACTCAAAATTTCGTGGCCCTAAGCTAGAGGAATGAGCCTCTATTTATAGACACACCCAGGGGCATGGTTGGTCCAGAAGGATATATCCTGATTCTCAGGATAGAGTGAAATATAGAGATAATGCCCATCCATAGTGGCTTCAGCGAATAAAATACTTAATTCGCTCGTTTAAAGATATATTGGACTTCAAATAAAGCTCGGAAATCGAGAGAAGGACCAAACTTGCACGTGTCTTTAATGCCCGTAAATGATTTACGGTCCAATGGTGACCGTATTGGTACTACGGACGCGCCTGCCCGTAGATATTTTACGGGCGAGATAGGCCCGTGAAGCCAATACGGGCAAAGCCTGTTCTTTCTATTTTTAGGCTTTTTTGACCTGTTTTAAGCTCTAATTACATGTTTTTATTATTTTCTCATTTGGCAGTGCAATTTGGGGTGTCTACACCTACTTGGGACACGAGCATATAATGCGCGGGATACGAGCATATGAAGTGCTTGTATCCCATGTAGGAGGCGCTCGTGCCCCACATAGGATGCACACGTATCCCACATAGGGAAGCTCGTACCTGATGTACAATGCGCTCGTGTCCCAAATAGCTAGGCAACGCTTGTACCCCATATAGCTATAGTAAAGTGACACTACTTTTTAATTTTTTTTCAATAGTGACCTTGCAAGTCAATTATTTTTTTAAAGTGATATTTTTTTGTAAAAAAAGATTTTTGATAGATAGTTCTTATAAAATATAGGCCAAAAAGTGACATTTTTTCATTTCTTTTACAGGGAGGGGGCAATTCCTTTATGTTTATGGGGATCTTAAGTAATATTTAAAAAATCATCATAAAAACAATTCTATAGATTCTGGCCTTCCCTTTTTCTCCTTATAAATGCTCTACTCAAATCAAGAAATCAATCACCATTCACTATTCATCCCTAATTAATCAAAACCGCCCAAACTTAGGGTTGAGTACTGGGCTGTATCGGCCGAGCACGGCATGTTTGGGCACGGCCTGCCAGGGCATGCGGCACGCGGGCTTGCGTGCCGGCTCTGGCCCGGGCGCGGCGTGGGCTGCGGGTGCCCAAGCGAGCTACAACGGCAGGCACGCGTGCCTGCTGTTGGGCATGCAGGCCGCCTGCCTGGCCCACCAGAGAGCTAGCGTTGGCTATGTAGACACCCCAAATTGCACAGTAAAAATGAAGAATAGTTGACAAAAATCATTATCTCCTTTGAAACTAGCACAAAATTTGAGAAAAGTGCATTTTTCCTTGTATCCGATAACTCAGGTCGGATACAAGCATAACTCTTCGTATCCGACATAAGTTGTCGGATACAAGCAGATCTTAATGTATCCGGCAATACATGCCGGATACGCATAGGTGCTTGTGTATCCGACCTGACATGTCGGATACATGATTTTTGCTCAAAATTAGGGTTTTCCGAGTATTTTCACCTTTTACCATCATATCCCTCATTAAATGAGTGGAAATCTCGGAAATGGCCTTAGGGTTAAGGTTGGTGGGCTATAGACCTTATGTTGTATCTACCATCTCACCAACCCTAACCCTAGCCTTTGCCTATAAATAGGAGGCTCCTCCTTAAGCAAATGGCCATTAACTCTTGCCAAGAACTTTTGCTAAGAAGTTGGAGATCAAAGAGCTCCGAGTGAAGAGGGGAACCGCTGCAGTCTTGCTTCCAGGTAAGCCTCAAACCTCTCTTTATTTTTCTGTTTTTACATTCTAGATCTAGATCTCTTCTTCTACCTTTCTGTAGAATAACGCCACTTCTATGTATGTGAAAACCCTTCCCCTACTCAAAGTACCTTGAGACTCCCCCTAGCCGTAAAACGTGAAGGCGGGATCTAGGGGAAACGAAACTGGGGATTGATCCTAGTATTAGAACCTATTTGAATAAGCCTTTTGAATCTATGAAAGCTGTTTCATATTCAAAGTACCCCAAGATTATCTTGAAGAACCGTGTTTAACGGGGAGAGAGAACTAAGGGAAACGATAATGGAACGGAACCCTAGGTTGTTCTAGAACCCCTTTGATTGATATGAATGCATGCCATATGTTGTTATATTGTTCTTGAATGGATTTTTATACACATACACACATAGCACTTGTTTTGTCGGATTTGGCTTGTATTTTGGATCTATTGCCGTCATTGTGGTAGATCTGGAATAAATAGCCCCACACAATTCTGGGATATTTCCTATTGATTTTCGAATTGATTTCAAGCAAGTTTCGTTGAGTATTGAAGGCCTCTAGGTCCAACCTCTCAGTTTTTAGGCACTTTTGCTCAATATTAGGTCTTTTTGGCATATTCTCTCCAATCGGAGAGAATGGTGAGCCAAGCTTGTACCATATTATTTTTAGAGGTTCTTCAACACTTTTTCAAGTGATTTTGATTCATCTTGCACGGATTCCACACACTAGATCACTGTTTTAAATTGATTTTACTCAAAAAGGGCTTAACTTGACAGCAACTGTACCCCAACTTCGGACACTCGTAACTTCATCGTCCGGATGAAGTTAGAGTGATTCCAGAGCCATGGGAAAGGTGGGGCTGTCTAGTTTATGCCTGTAAAATTTCATTAATTTCTATAAAGCGGTTTTGTGACACCTCTCTGTCGAAGTTGATAAGACAGTTCAGGTCTGATTACGGAACTTGTCACTTCGATTGAGCACCATGTATTCGTTTTAAGTTCGATTCGAGTGATTCTTATTTCTGTGTTTTCCTTTGGGAGTCTAGTTTTAAATCCAGTTGGTTTCATAATTTTTTGACTCCATTTGTGTCGTGGGTAACAGATTTACTCAGGACTGATCAAGAGCACTTTTCTGGGTAAATCTATGATCTTCGGGGTCTGTTCGGGGGATCAGCCAAGGCACATCCGAATGAATTTTTGTATGAGGCTAGTTTTATCTGAAAGATGGCCATACAGATTTCATTAACACCAAATTTCATGGAATTATATGAAGCCGATTTTTCTAAATAATTTTCCAAACTTGCCCACTTGTCACTTTTAATTATCTCCAACAGAACTTTTAAAGGAGGACAACTCTTAGGTTTTTAACCGGATTTGATTGAAAATTTGCATGAGTCTTCTATTTACCATAATCTTTCAAATGGATTTGGTTTGGTTCAATTTAAATTGAATTTAAAGGATTTCAAAACAAATGGCATTATCTTTTACCGAATTTTCCGGATTTGACTCAACTTTGCTTTTGTGCAATTTTTGCTTTGATTTACATCTATTGGTGATATTCCAGAAGTGATATTGACATAAAAGAGGATCTGGAATTCATTTGGATTTTTCATGTGAAAATATCATATATTTGTTTAATCTTTTTTCAAGGTTTTTAATGATTTTAGCAAGCTTTCTTATTTTTTAGCATGAACAACACTTGGCAACCACCTTGTGTGGGTGAATGGGGGTGCCTAACACCTTCCCCCATTCATAATCTAATTCCCTTACCCATCTCTGGATTTAATTTTCAAGTAGAGTTATTTTTACTCTAGAATTTGCCTTTTAGCTCTTTTTGATTATTTTCGAATCTTTTGGTGTCCATTCACACCTCAAAAATTAAATGGTGGCGACTCTCCCATATTTTTGTTGAGCTTGTGTGTTGATGGAGGGGAATTATCCTGGTGATTTTTCCATGTCTCACAGGCTAGCTCTCTTTTCCCTCCATAAAAATGGTTTTTAGCCACTTTTATGCCCATTTTACCCCTCAATAGCCATATAACAGCTATATTGGGGGCTATAGTTGTAATTGATGATTAAAAGACCTTTTCTACCCTTCTAGCTGTAAAATAACAGTCATATTGAAGGGTAGAGGTGGTAAATAGCCACTTTTAATTTTCTATAAATAGCCACTCCCTTTCCCACTCCAAACCACACCTCTTCTACAATCTCCTACTCTCTTATAATTGATTATCAAATAGTTTCTTTGCTTTAATTGTTGTAATTGGAAATTGGTGATACTCAATCTCTTCTAATTGTTCAAGCATCAGAAGTGGGAAATTGGATTTTGGAGGTTTAAGGCTTCAATTGCAAAGTTCAAGATTCATTCTAAAGAGGTATTCTTCTATTAAATTTTCCGATTTTAAAATTAGTATAAATATTATTATTATAAGTAAGTCTCTCCTTCTACCTTTCTTATAAATTAGTATCACCAAATATTTATTATAATATTATTTATTAAGAATTTTTTTTCCAAAAATTTGATAATGGACCCTAGGTATCCTATGTTTTTTGACACTGAAGAAAGGGAATATTTTAGAACCCTTTCTGACCCAACATTTTTTGATGATATAACCCAATCCCAATATAATGACATTTCCATCTAAGATCTTGAAACTGAATTGCCTTCATAAGATATGGGATCGTCTTCCCTACCACCTAGGAGCACCAAGAGGAGTAGAACCTCCGGTGTTTGGCTCAATTTTAAAATTCAAAATGTAGGGAGTGAAGAGAGGGCAGTGTGTAACCATTACAAAAACATTTTAGTGTAAAGGAAAAGGTGGTACAAGCCACTTGCAACGGAATTTGAGAAATGCCTTTCAAAACATGGCCAAATTGACCCTAGGCAAACCCAAATTTCTACTAGTAGTGTTACTACGAGTAATTTTGTTTTTAATCAAGAAGAAACTAGGCTTGAAATAGTAAAGTGGGTAATTCAAGAAGAATTACCCTTTAGATTAATAGATTCTTAAAGATTTAACCGTTTAATAACTAAATATTTAGCACCACAATTTAAATCATTTCACACCACACTTTAAGAAAGGATGCTATAAAATTATATGGAAAAAATGAAAACTGCATTAATAGAAACTTTTTCAAACAATACCTTTAAGATAGCTTTAACCTCAGATATTTGGACAAGTAGACAACAAATAAGTTATTTAGCTATAACTGCACATTATATTGATGAAAATTGGAATATGGAAAAATGAATAATAACTTTTGAACCACTAGATTCTAGCCATACTGGACTAAATATATCAAATGCTATAAGTAGAAATCTAAGAAATTATAAAATACACAATAAAATAATGGCTCTAGCACTTTATAATGCAAGTTCTAATAATGTTGCAGTAGGAATATTAAGACAATAATTAAACTTAAATATAGATGGAAGTTTATTTCATGTTAAGTGTGCTTGTCACATCCTTAATTTAGTTGTGCAAGATGGATTAAAAATTATTCAACATCATTTAATAAATATTAGAGATGCAGTAAGATATATAAAACAATCTAGCACAACCGCTAGAGAATTTACATATTATTGTGAAACTTTAGGAAAGCAATATAAAAAAATTACCCTAGATGTTGAACATAGGTGTAACTCAACATATTTAATGCTAGTAGTTGCACTAGGATTAAAACAAGAACTTGCAATATTTTATAAAACTAAAATGCCTGAAAGTGAATTAGAGGAACTTGATTAGCAAATAGCCGAAATTTTAAGAGATTTTTTAAAAGTTTTTTATGATGCAACAAGATATTTATTAGCGGTTTATTACTCAACATCCCCAAGTATTTTAACTTGTTTATATCAAATAAGTATTTGTTTTAAACAATATAGAAATGTACCCATTGCTAAGGAAATTTGCCCTGCAATGGAAGCTAAAATTTTAAAATATTGGCAAGATATGCCTAATTTATATTGTTTAGCTACTACAATGGACCCTAGGATTAAATTAGGAGTGGAAGACTTAATAGATGGAATAAATGAGAATATGAATTCTACTTTTCAAATAGATATACGTAAAATAAAAACCCTATTAGAAAGACTTTTTTGTGAATATGATACTAGCAGTAGTACACATGGTCATACTCAAACCCAATAAGCACTACTAGATAATTCCCCTTGGAATTTTTTTAAGTGGGAGAAGAAAGGGAAAACAACCAGCATTTAGTAGTGGGGGATCATCTGAATTAATGATTTATTTAGAAAGCCCCCTAATAAGTTTCAATACTATGGATGAGCATAATGCTTTTAACATTTTGACATGGTGGAAGCAAAATCAAGTTAATTATCCTGTGCTTTCCTGTGAGACATGGGAAAAAATCAAAAACCTTTGACTTCCTCAATCATCACACGGGATTAACTTAAACAAAGAGTCGCCACCATTCAATTTAGGTGTGAATGGACACCAAAATATTAAATAAGCTCAAAAGACAATTTTAGGGTAAAAATAACCCTCCTAAAAAAAACAACCAAAGATGGGTAAGGGGATTAGGTTATGAATAGGGGAAGGTGTTAGGCACCCTATTCATCCACACAAGGTGGTTGTGTGAGACATGGGAAAAATCACCGGAATGATCGTCCCTTCGCCAACACACGGGGATCGACGCAAAAGTGGGAGAGTCGCCACCATTCATGATTTTGGGGTGAGAATGGACACCAAAATATTTAAAAATCATCAAAAGTGCAAAAATGCCAATTCTAGGGTAAAAATATCTCTACTTAAAAATTAAATCCAGAGATGGGTAAGGGGATTAGGTTATGAACGGGGGAAGGTGTTAGGCACCCTCATTCATCCACACGAAGTGGTTGCCAAGTGTATGTTCATGCAAAAAATAGAAAGCTTGCTAAAATCATAGAAAACCTTGAAAAAGGACTAATGTATGATATTTTCACATGAAGATCTAAATGGATTTTAGATCCTCTCTTATGTCAATATCATTTCTGGAATATCTCAAAAGATGGAAATCAAAGCACAAATTGCTAAAAAACCAAGTTGGATCAAATCCGGAAAATTCAGTAAAAAGTATGCTATTTGCCTTGAAATCATTCAAATACCATTATTAAATTGAACCAAACCAAATCCATTTGAAAGATTACAGTAAATAAGGGTCTCATGCAAAATTTCACTTCATTCCGATAAAAATCCTAGGAGTTATGCTCCTTTGAAGTTGTTGCTGGGGATTTTTAAAAGTGATAAGTGGGCAACTTTGGAAAATTGTCTAGCAAAATCCACTACATAAAAATCCACGAAATTTGGTGTGATTGAAGTTTGTATGGCCATTTTTCAAAAGAAACTAGCCTCATACAAAAATCCCTTCGGACGTGCCTTGGGTGGTCTCCCGAACAGGCCCCGAAGATCACAGATTTACCCAGAAAAGTACAAATGAACAGTTCTGAGTAAATCAGCTACCAATAATTCAAATGGAATCCAAAAATTATAAAACTAACTGGATTTGAAAATAGACTCATAAAGGAGTGCATAGAAACAAAAATCATTCGAATCGGACTTAAATCGAACACATGACGCTCCGTCGAAGTGACCAGTTCTGTATTTGAACCTGAACTGTCCACTTAACTTCGAGAGAGAGGTGTCAACAATCCGCTAGATAAACATTTGTGAAATTTGGTGGACATAAACTAGACAGCCTCACCTTTCCCATGGTTCTAAAATCGCCCCAAAATTCATCCGGATGATGAAGTTATGGGCGTCCGAAGTAGGGGTACAGGTGCTGTCAAGCTAAGCCATTATTGAAGAAAAAACCAAATCCGAAAATTGATACCAATATGTGATTCGTGGAAGATGAATACAAATACTTTAAAAATCATCCAAAAGGCATTCCAGAATTGATTGAGGCCATTTATTTGAGATTTATCACAATAAATGCAATAAACCCCAAATATGAGCCTATCCCGCCAAAATAGTGATATGTATGTGCAAGTGTAAAAAAAACCAAACAAGATCAATAGCATGCATACATATTCATCCAAATAGGGTTCTAAGACAGCCTAGGGTTCCGTTCCATTATCGTTTCCCTCTGTTCTCTCTCCCCGTTAAACACGGTTCTTCAAGATAATCAAGGGTACTTTGAATATGGAACGGTTTTCAATCAATCAAAAAGGCCTTATGCTACATGGGTTCTAGCACTAGGGTCAATCCCCAGTCTCGTTTCTCCTAGATCCGCCTTCACGTTTTACGGCTAGGGGAGTCTTGAGATACTTTGAGCCGGGGAAGGATTTCCACACATACAAACAAGGCTTTACACTACAGAAAGGTAGAAGAAGAGATCTAGATCTAGGAATGTAAAGACAGAAAATAAAAAGAAAAGTTGAGGCTTACCTGAGTTCTGGAGGCGATTCCGCAGCGGTTTTCTTCTTCTCTTGGAGTTCTTCTTTGCGAGAATTCAAAACAAGAGTTGAGTGCCATTTGCTTGAGGAGGAGCCTCCTATTTATAGGCAAAGGCTAGGGTTAGGGTTGGTGAGAATGGTAGACACAACATAATGTCTATAGCCCACCAACCTTAACCCTAAGGCTATTTCCGCGATTTCCACTCATTTAATGAGGGATATGATGGTAAAAGTGAAAAGCTCTCGGAAAACCCTAATTTTGAGCAAACTTAATGTATCCGGTATGTCAGACCGGATACACATGGGCCTTAAGGTATCCGGTACATGGTATCGGATACACTAAGCACTGCTTGTATCCGGTACTTGTTACCGGATACGAAAAGGCCTGCTTGTATCCGGCTTGAGTTACCGGATACAAGTAAAATTTCATTTTCTTCAATTTCTGTGCTGGCTTTCAAGGAGATAATGATTTTTGATGATTCTTGGTGCAATTTGGGGTGTCTACAGGTTGCCAGGTATTGTTCATGTTTAAATAAAGGAAAAAGGCTTGCTTATAAAATTCACGAAAAATCACAAAAAGACAAAAATATATGGTTTTTTCATATGAATAGTCTGATTGATCCAGAACTTTCAAATATGATCATACCATTCCTAGGGTTTCATGATCAAAATAAAATTAAGATAAAATCAAATAAAATCAATTTAAAGTAAAAAATCCAAAAATCTGGCTTCAAGTTAAATTCTAGAAATCTAGAAAAATATGATTTTTATAAAATATTTCAAAATTGAATTTGAACTGTCCAGGATATAGATATAAGCCATATTTCACATTAAATCTGAAAATCAAAACCAAAAATAGCCACGTTGATGAAGAACATCAAAAGGGGAGAACTTAGACCGTAGGGTCTTCTCTCAAAAAGGAAAAAGGACTCAAAAACAACATCATGAAACCCTAGAATTTACTTTCTGGCTTCTGGATCCAAATCTATCATATTGATCATGATAAATCCAGGATCTTAGCCTAAAATCCTAAAAATCACAAAAACAGTGCTGTAGGTGCAAAAGTGGTGAAAATCCAAATTTTAGAAAAAAGTGGGGATCTCATGCCATAAACATCATGGATTCATGTTATTCATTCAGATTCATCATAAAAACAATTAAAACATGATCAAGATATTTAAAATAGCCACATCTCACAGATTAGAGCACATGGGGGTCTACCCTACGGATCCACCTGTTCTCTTTTCCCCTAGATCTCTCTTCACGTTTTACGGCTAGAGAGGATTCTTGAGGTACTTGGAGATAGGTTTGGTTATACAAACACAATCAGAGGCTTTATTCTATAAAAAAGGAGAAAACAGATATGGGGTTCTATTCTAGGGATCCACCTGTTCTCTTTTCCCCTAGCTCTCTCTTCACGTTTTACGGCTAGAGAGACTCTTGAAGTACTTGGAGACAAGTTTAGGAATACAAGTACAAAAGATGGCCTTATTCTACAGCAATAGAGATGATCCTATTACATCTAGAATTGAAGACAGAAAATAAAAGGGAAAAGGTACTTACCTGGATTGAGCAAGCAGAGCAGCAGGGGTTCCTGTTCTTCTCTTGGAGCTTCTTAGACTTCAAATTTTCGTGGCCCTTGGCTTGAGAATCTCACCTCTATTTATAGGCAAGCATAGGGGCAAGGCTGGTCCAGAAGGATATATCCTGATCCTCAGGATAGAGTCAAAAACAGAGATAATGCCCATCCATAGCCAACCAAGGTGGCTTCAGCGAATAAAAGACATAATTCGTTCATTTAAAGGGATATTGGACTAAAGATAAAGCTCGGAAATCGAGAGAAGAAAAAAACTCGCAAGAGTCTTTAGTGATCGTAAATGAATTATGGTCCAATGGTGCCCGTATTTCCAATACGGGCACGCCTGACCGTAAAGAGATTTCGGGCGCGACTGCCCCGTGAATGAAATTGAAGGAAATTCGAGTGAATTTATTGCTTATTTCTTCCAAATACTGGTGATAGGGGATTAGTTTGTGATCCTTGGATTTTCCATTCACCAGTCTTTTCGAAAATGATAAGACTCGAATCTCCATATACGTCAAGTTCCTCTACTTCATGGTCTAAGGCAGTTTGCGACACAATTATGCATACTTGATACTCTGCAATATTATTTGTGCATTGGAACCTTAGCTTCACTGCGATTGGGATGTGTGCCCCATCTGGCTTGATCAAAACAGCCCTATTCCATTTCCATTCATATTGGTGGCCCCATAAAAAAACATTTGCCACGAGCTTTCCCCTTCTTCTTCTTCAGTAAACAGAATTGCCTCATCAGGGAAATTAGTCTTCAAAGGTTGGTATTCTGGTAAAGGGTGTGTGGCTAGGTGATCAGCAATGGCTTGGCCCTTAATGGCTTTCTGTGTGATATAGGTGAGGGCAAATTCAGAGAGTAACAACTGCCACTTCGCTGTTCTTCCAGTTATAGCTGGTTTCTCAAATAAATACTTCAAAGGGTCCATTCGGGATATCAATAAGGTGGAATGACTAAGGAAATAATGTCTCAGTCTTTGAGTTGCCCACACTAAGGCACAACAAGTCTTTTCCAAAGGGGAATACTTTGCTTCATATTCTGTAAATTTCTTGCTTAAGTAGTAAATCGCCCTTTCCTTTCTGCCCGTATCGTCATGCTGTCCCAAGACACACCCCATTGACGTCTCCAAAACTGACAAGTATAAAATCAATGGTCTTCCTGGAGTTGGTGGTACTAGCACAGGTGGGTTTAATAAGTATTCCTTTATTGTGTCAAAGGCTTCTTGGCAATTGTCATTCCAGACTGTCGGGTTATTCTTTCTTAGAAGCTTGAAAATTGGTTCACAGATAGCAGTGAGCTGTGCTATGAACCGGCTTATGTATTGAATCCTTCCAAGAAAACCACGAACTTCCCTCTCCGTTCTAGGTGATGGCATTTCAATGATTGCTTTAGCTTTAGCTGGGTCTATCTCAATTCCCCTTCTACTTACTATAAAGCCCAATAATTTTCCTGATGTAGCCCCAGAGACGCATTTCGCAGGGTTAAGTCTTAGACTGTATTTCCTGAGCCGGTCAAACACCTTCTTCAAGTTGATCAAATGGTCTTCTTCTTCACATGATTTGGCTATCATGTCATCCACATAGACCTCCATCTCCTTATGGATCATATCATGGAATAAGGCTGTCATGGCCCGTTGATAGGTTGCCTCGGCATTCTTAAGCCCAGATGGCATGACAGTGTAATGGAAAGTACCCCAAGGTGTGATGAAGGCTGTCTTCTCTTGGTCTTCCTTAGCCATCTTAATCTGATTGTACCCAGAAAACCCGTCCATGAATGAGAACAGACTATGTACAGCAGTGTTGTCCACCAAGATGTCTATGTGTGGAAGTGGAAAATCATCCTTTGGGCTTGCCTTATTCAAGTCTCTGTAGTCTACACACATTCTGACCTTTCCATCCTTCTTTGGTACTGGCACTATATTTTCAAGTCATTCAGGGTACGTGGAGACCGCCAAGAATCCAGTTTGGAATTGCTTAACCACTTCATCTTTAACCTTCAATGTCCATTCAGGTTTTAACCTTCTCAGTTTCTGCTTAACTGGCTTGGCATCTGGTAGAATGGGTAGCCTGTGCACAACCATGTCCGTGTCTAAACCTGGCATATCCCGATACGACCATGCAAATACATCTTCATAATCAGCCAAGAATCGTATCATTTCATCCCGCTGTACCTCAGATAGACACATCCCAATCTTCACTATTTTTGGGTCATCTTCGGTCCCTAGATTTATTGATATGGTTTCTTCAATATTGGGTTGGACCCCCTTTTCATAACGCTCCAATTGATATGTGATTTCTTTTGGAGGGTCGTCTTCTTTGTCCTCGGTCTCTTCCTCAATCCCCATTAGGTCAAAGTCAAGCTCGAGGTCGAAGTCATACTCAACCTGATCCAATTCCGTTTGCTTATATGGTTCATAAGTGGTTTGGACCTTTTTGAAAAATTTATCTTTTCTATAAAAAATTGAAAAATCTTTTTGTGTTTTTTGAGAGCCTTCTTCAAAATCTTTCCCTGAAGACGAAGGCTCATTAAAACCTTCAGGAAAAGGGCATTCCACTAATGAAGTTTTTTTTTTTGGAAGCCATGTCTGTTTGCCAAACAAACGAAGCTTCAAAAGTAAGGGGAGTTTCCTCCCAATTGTTCAAAATAAAAGAATCTGGGGCAGGGATACATGCTTGCTCCTCAAGTTCAGGGTCTGCATCTGAAATCACTAATACTTGGTGAGTTGCATCGCCTGCTTCTTTTGTAAGGCTAGTCCCAGATGGAACTTCTACTGCAGCCCAGTCAATAAAAGGTAGCTTCTCTGATACTTCTTGGTTACCTTCAGTCATGGCAAAAAAGGCTCCAATGTCCTCAGAAAAATCATGCTTCTGTTCTGTATGTGGCCCAGGCCCACCCAATGCTTGTGGAGGTGGAGGTGGAACATATGGTTGCACGGTTGAGGATTTGGGTTTCTGGAATGGGTTGACATTGTAGTATGGGGGTTTGGACTGATCCTTAGGAGGAGACAGCTGAATCATGTGAGAAAGCTTAGGAAAAGTTTCCCTGATGTGAGGGAATTTCATGTCTTCCATTTCCTTCTGACTTCTCCACTTCCTTGGCTTGGACCCCAATCCGGCTCTATGGACCATCTTCTTAACCTTTATCGGTTCTATCCTTCCTTGCAGGTTAACCCCCAGACCTTTTCCAGGGTGAAAATTATACTTTTCTAGCACATTCTTGACCATTTTCTCAGCACAGGTCAATTTTCCTTCTTTTTCCTAATACCTTCCAGGTATGAAATTAACAGTTTCAAATTGGAAAGAGTGAAAGGCCATCTTGTCAGCAGTCATTTCCATGTTTATATAGGGTACATCAGGGGACCACATGGGAGGAACCAAATTTTCGGCTAGGACAGTAATCACCTTTTGCCCTCTGATATATTTGACTCTTTGGTGGAAGGTAGATGGTATAGCCCTAGCCGTATGAATCCACGGCCTTCCTAGGAGTAGGTTGAAGGCTGCAGGTATATCCATCACTTCAAATGTGATGTTGAAAATATACGGTCCAATTGTGACCGGCAGTTCAACCTCCCTTAGGGAGTGTGTTTTAGAGCTGTCAAAGGCTCTTATGATTCTTCCATTCTGCTTGATTTTGTTTTGCTCCAGACCGAGCTTAACAAAGGTTATTAATGGGCAGACATTCAGAGCCGACCCATTATCAATCAAGACACGGGCTATCATGCAACCCTTACTGAGTACAGCTATGTGCAATGGGTCAACATGATGGTACTCTGCTGGGCTGATCTCAGTTTCAGAGAAAGTTATGACATTGTGGGATAATATTTTCCCAACCATCTGGCCTAGTTGGTCTGGTTCAATGTTTTTAGGCACATGGGCCCCCTGGAGTATCCTTAACAAGGAGTTCCTATGTTTTTCAGAATTTAACAATAGGCCCAGTATTGAGATCTGGGCAGGGACTTTGTTCAACTGCTCGACAACATTGAACTCACTATTTTTTATGATTTTTATGAGGTCAGCAGCCTCACTGTTAGTTACCTGAGGGGCATCATCCCCTATCTTGGCCTTTCCTTTATTTTTTTCTTCTTCCTTTTCGTTCTCTGTCTCCTTTTGTTTTTCTTCCACCCCTACACATTTTCCTGACCTCATCATGAGGTTCACTTCTTCCTTGCTTTCATCTGCAGGGCATGTAGTTGTAAAAGCTTCACTATAGTTCCATGGTACAGCCGATTCAGAGTAGAAAGGCTTGGGGACATTTATCACCAAGGGAGGAAGTTTAGACTTGGCTGTGGAAGTCTGAGCAAGGGGGAAATTAATAACCAATGGTGGAAGTTGTTTTGGTTGGGGGGTTGCAGAAGTGACTGATGCACTAAGAGGGTCACAGTTTATGACCAATGGCGGTTTGGAATGAATGGGTGAAGTAAAGGTGGATGGACTGCAATTGATGACCAATGATGGTTTTGCAATGTTCATTTGGGCCATGAGGGACGAGACCCGGTCCAGAGATGAGCTAATGTTCTTTGCAGCACTATCATTCCCCTTTGAAATTACATTTATTTCTTTTTCTTTATCTATTCTGTTAAAATAAACTTTGACCGTTGTCCCTATTGGAGCAATTAACTGGGATGGGTCAAAGGTTATTTTATCAGAAGAGATGACACCTATAACATTAGATAGGCCTGCCCCATGATGCTAGGGCAGAGGGTTCTGTCCAATATCTGTTCTAGGAGGATTGGGAGCCCCTGTATTGAAAGACAGGGTATTCTGGTCCAGTAAATCCTGAATGGCATGTTTCAAAGGCCAGCACTTGTCAGTAGGGTGCCCAGGTGCACCCATGTGGTAATCACAAGTGGTGGAGGGGTCAAAATTTCTCCCCTTGGGTGCATTCGGATTGGGTTCTCTTAAAGTGATATACCCTGCTTGCAATAAGGTGGGCAGCAACTAAGAAGGAGTCATTGGAATAGGGGTGAAAACCCTATTTCTCCTTGCTGCAAAATAAGCATCCTTTTCCTCCTTAGTAAAAACCCTTTTTTGGTCTGAAGGTGCTGTTGGAACATTAACCCTCATAGGGGCCTGGGTAGATGGAGATGGAGTAGGAAAATGAGCAGGTATGTTGATTTGTATGGGCTTGTTAGGGCCTGATGGTGGCTGCACCATGTTTACCTCCCCTTCTTTCTTGTTCCCATTCTTCTTCATCCCGCTTCATTTCTTCACATTGGGGTCTTGCTGACTGACCATAGCAGAGTGGTCAACTATCTTACCTGATCTTATCCCGTCTTCAATTCGGTCAGCCACTTGGACTAAGGCAGCAAAATTAGTGGTGGTCTGACCCACCAAATGGCTGTAGAATGGTTGATCCAATGTGCTGATGAAAGTGGAAATCATCTCCTGTTCTAGCATAGGTGGCTTGACCTGAGAGGCAGTCTCCCACCATCTCTTGGCATACTGTCTCACAGATTCGTCCCTTCCCTTTCTCATTCTTATTACATCGTACCTGTCTGGTACGATCTCTGAATTGAACCGGTATTGAGCTAGGAAGGCATCTGCTAGGTCCTTCCATCTTCTAATCTTTCCATGATCTAGAGTAGCGAACCACCTCAAGGCAGTTCCAGTTAAGCTCCTTTGGAAGAGCTGGATCAGAACACCCTCATCCCGCCCAAACTGGCATAGGGCACCACAGTACAACTTTAGATGGCTCATGGGGCAGCCAGTGCCATCATATTTATCTAGGTCTGGGCACTTGAGCTTAGCCGGCAGGTTAACATTGGGGTATAGGCATAAGTCCTCAAAGTTGGTGCCCTCGAAGTTGCTCACCCCTTTTACTTCTCTAAGTTCATCTTGGATCATTTCCAGTTTGTGCAGGAACTTTCTTTCAACCTCTTCCCTTATCCTTGTTTGACTCAACTGTCTCATCCCTGATCAGTATAGGTTCAGGGGTGGGTTCATAGACGGGTTCAGGAATTGGTTGCACTGGAGGTGGAATATTGATTTGGGGTGGAGGTGTAGGGTTGGAAGTGGATGCTTGGTTCTGGGCCTGCATTTGTTGGACCTGCACTTGTTGGGCCTGTACGGACAATATGTTATCTAGCATTCGGGCTAGTCCTGCTACTTGTTCTTGGAGCAGGACAACATTTGGATGAGGAGCATCAGCTTCGTCTTCAATGGGATTCATGGCGCGAGCTCTTGATATGGTTACAGGAGCTATGATTGCAAGTGTATTAGTACCTGGGAAAAATAAAAAAAATCAGTGCCCAATTAATCTCATTCACATGCCTATGTGCAAGCTGGGTGAACACGAGTTTGGATTTTGTTTCTTTATTTGCTTCTTTTTTTTCTTTTTTTTTTTTAGAATTGTTGGAATATTCTAGGGCTTCCAACAGGTCCCACAATAAAGAGAAAATGATCTGAAATTCAAAGGCTTTCAAAGGCCCGGGGGGTTTTGAAAAAGGTCTGAAATTCAAAGGCTTTCAGAGGCCCAGGGACATTTTTGGAAAAGGTCTGAAATTCAAAGGCTTTCAGAGGCCCAGGGATATTTGTGGAAAAGGTTTGAAATTCAAAGGCTTTCAGAGGCCCGAGGATTTTGATAAAAGTCTGAAATTCAAAGGCTTTCAGAGGCCCAAGGAGTTTTTGAGAAAAAGTCTGAAATTTAAAGGCTTTCAGAGGCTTGAAATTCAAAGGCCCAAAGATCTGAAATTCAAAGGCTTTCAGAGGCCCAAAAGAAAAAGGTCTGAAATTCAAAGGCTTTCAGAGGCCCAAAAGATAAAGGTTTGAAATTCAAAGGCTTTCAGAGGCCCAAAAGATCTGAAATTCAAAGGCTTTCAGAGGCCCAAAAGAAAAAGGTCTAAAATTCAAAGGCTTTCAGAGGCCCAAAAGATCTGAAATTCAAAGGCTTTCAGAGGCCCAAAAGAAAAAGGTCTGAAATTCGAAGGCTTTCAGAGGCCCCAAAAGATATGAAATTCAAAGGCTTTCAGAGGCCCAAAAGATATGAAATTCAAAGGCTTTCAGAGGCCCAAAAGATCTGAAATTCAAAGGCTTTCAGAGGCCCAAGGACATTCTTGAGAAAAAGTCTGAAATTCAAAGGCTTTCAGAGGCCCGGGGATTTTTTGAGAGAAAGTCTGAAATTCAAAGGCTTTCAGAGGCCCAAGGAGTTTTTGAGAAAAAGTCTGAAATTCAAAGGCTTTCAGAGGCCCAAAGAGTTTTTGAGAAAAAGTCTGAAATTCAAAGGCTTTCAGAGGCCCAAAAGATTTTCTCTTCACATTATTTATTTATTTAATTTTTGAAGCATTATATTCAAACCCATTTCCCTTTATCATTATTTAAAGGTTAAAGGAATAAGATTTAGTGGGAAAAACTGATTAAAATTGAATTTTTCGAGAAAACCGTATATACAGTACGGTCCAGCCCTGCTCGTATTCAAATTACGAGCGGGCGTGACCGTATGGAAACCACGGGCGAGCTGAGCCCGTATAACCACTACGGGCAAGCACAGCCCGTGTACTAAATGCGGTTTTACGGAACTCTGTTATATTTTTCCAGTTTTTACATGGTTTGATCACTTTAATTGCTCATCCAAACATACGGTACACCTAGTGCAGGGCTTCTAAACTGTCCCAAAGTGGACTTTGACCTTTTTGCTAAAACACACGTTTAGGAAGGCACATGTACCTTCCAAATTGACACCATGCTCAAGAATTTGGTACCCTTTTTGTTGCCTCTTGTATGAACATTGGGTAGGATTGATTCTAAACAGAGTTAGAAACTCTTCCTATGGGCTGCACCAATTTTAGAAACATGCATATTTTGGGACCAATTTTATCCCTAACCAATGGGCACCATGACACCCCTATGACATGAAAATAATGCAAAACAATAGGATTACCTTGTTACCTTGTTTACCTTCAATATGTCATCCGCATTATGCCCTGGTTTGTAAGCCATGCAAACGGCCTTCCCACAATTACAAACCCATATTCCTACGTAATTGTGTATTTTAGCCAAAAACGTGTAACTCCACCTTCAAGCGTAGAGGTTTTGGGTTTTGGCTTAATGGCAATTTAGCACTCAAGCCTAGTGATGACCAAAATCCCAGATCCACGTTATCATCACATCATTAGCCCAAAGTTCTAAGGTGAATGTTTTCACTTTCGCTTTTCGAAGTATCGACCTCGTTGCGCCAAGCTACACACATTCGGGTTCAACTTCCTATAGGTTAAGGGTAGGCTGTGTAAAAAATAAAATGTGCACAGTGCATTGTAAAAATAGGGTGCATTCACAACGTCCCAAACCCTTGCCACTCTTTTCGTAGCTATGCATAAACAAACCAAGGCATAATATGAAAGCATATTTAAAATAAACAAGTAAATACAGCAATTCTATAGCACCTAAAACATGCTCAAAAAATCATCTAATCATGCAAACATATGATCATGTTATACACCAAAAATCATCATGGAGATCATGCTGAAAATTAAAACATGCTATTATAAAAATTCAGCAAGAAATAAGCATAGTTCATCAAAACGAACCTCCCCTACGCATGTTTGTAGAAACAATCCTATAAATCAAAATTAAGCATGTTTCTACCCCCATGAATTCTTAAGCAATCATTCAGATTTAAAACATACCCAACATGCTTAAGAATACAAAATAGCAAGCAAATCAAAAAATCAAAACATGAACAAACACCAAAAGGCTCAAATCCTCAACTCCCCAGCAGAGTCGCCAGTTGTGAGACATGGGAAAAAATCAAAAACCTTTGACTTCCTCAATCATCACACGGGATTAACTTAAACAAAGAGTCGCCACCATTCAATTTAGGTGTGAATGGACACCAAAATATTAAATAAGCTCAAAAGGCAATTTTAGGGTAAAAATAACCCTCCTAAAAAAAACAACCAAAGATGGGTAAGGGGATTAGGTTATGAACAGGGGAAGGTGTTAGGAACCCCTATTCATCCACACAAGGTGGTTGCCAGGTATTGTTCATGTTTAAATAAAGGAAAAAGGCTTGCTATAAAATTCACGAAAAATCACAAAAAGACAAAAATATATGGTTTTTTCATATGAATAGTCTGATTGATCTAGAACTTTCAAATATGATCATATCATTCCTAGGGTTTCATGATCAAAATAAAATTAAGATAAAATCAAATAAAATCAAATTAAAGTGAAAAATTAAAAAATCTGGCTTCAAGCTAAATTCTAGAAATCTAGAAAAATATGATTTTTATAAAATATTTCAAAATTGAACTTGAACAGTCCAGGATATAGATATAGCCCATATTTCACATTAAATCTGAAAATCAAAACCAAAAATACCCACGTTGATAAAGAACATCAAAAGGGGAGAACTTAGACCGTAGGGTCTTCTCTCAAAAAGGAAAAAGGACTCAAAAACAACATCATGAAACCCTAGAATTTACTTTCAGGCTTCTGGATCCAGATCTATCATATTGATTATGATAAATCCAGGATCTTAGCCTAAAATCCTAAAAATCACGAAAACAGTGCTGTAGGTGCAAAAGTGGTGAAAATCCAAATTTTAGAAAAAAGTGGGGATCTCATGCCATAAACATCATGGATTCATGTTATTCATTCAGATTCATCATAAAAACAATTAAAACATGATCAAGATATTTAAAACAGCCACATCTCATAGATTAGAGCACTTGGGGGTCTACCCTACGGATCCACCTGTTCTCTTTTCCCCTAGATCTCTCTTCACGTTTTACGGCTAGAGAGGATTCTTGAGGTACTTGGAGATAGGTTTGGTTATACAAACACAATCAGAGGCTTTATTCTATAAAAAAGGAGAAAACATATATGGGGTTTTATTCTAGGGATCCACCTGTTTTCTTTTCCCCTAGCTCTCTCTTCACGTTTTACGGCTAGAGAGACTCTTGAAGTACTTGGAGACAAGTTTAGGAATACAAGTACAAAAGATGGCCTTATTCTACAGCAATAGAGATGATCCTATTACATCTAGAATTGAAGACAAAATAAAAGGGAAAAGGTACTTACCTGGATTGAGCAAGCAGAGCAGCAGGGGTTCCTCTTCTTCTCTTGAAGCTTCTTAGACTTCAAATTTTCGTGGCCCTTAGCTTGAGAATCTCACCTCTATTTATAGGCAAGCATAGGGGCAAGGCTGGTCCAGAAGGATATATCCTGATCCTCAGGATAGAGTCAAAAACAGAGATAATGCCCATCCATAGCCAACCAAGGTGGCTTTAGCGAATAAAAGACATAATTCGCTCATTTAAAGGGATATTGGACTAAAGATAAAGCTCGGAAATCGAGAGAAGAATAAAACTCGCACGAGTCTTTAGTGACCGTAAATGAATTACGGTCCAATGGTGCCCGTATTTCCAATACGGGCACGCTTGACCGTAAAGAGATTTCGGGCGCGACTGGCCCGTGAATGAAATTCGAGCAAAGCCTGCTTTGTCAGTTTTTATGCATTTTGACCTGTTTTAAGCTTTAATTACATGTTTTTATTACTTTCTCATTCTGTAGTGCAATTTGGGGTGTCTACATTTCCGCCATGGCACATGATCTACTAACGGTTTCGGTGTCCACAGTTGCATCGGAATCAACTTTTAGCGCAGGTGGACGAATTGTGGACGACTACAGGAGCAGATTAATGCCGGAGATGGTGCAAGTATGTGTCAGTCTTACAGATTGGTTAAGGGCGGAACTGAGAGATCAAGAATATGAAGATGATCAACTTGCTGGAGACTTCGATGATTTGAATATTGATGAATTTAGTCAACCAGATTAGTCTAAGTTTTGTTATTATTGTTGTAATCAAAGTATAGGAACTGTATTTTCTCTCTTTTTTTTTTGTTTCTTTTAAATTGCAAATGAAAGATAGATGAGTGGGTGCCAACCTAGTTGGGATGTGCTTATACTATAGTGATGTAGTATTATTTGTTCAAGTAATTATGTAATTTTTGCAAAGTTGTAATTGTACTTGTGATAATTAATGAATTTATATTTTTTTGAACAAAATCTATCCCAATATTTGTAAGGCAATTTTGTGAATAATAAAAGTATTTTTTAGAAATTTTTAGGGATTTTTTTGCATTTTTTTAAGTTTTTTTTTTAAAATTTAAGGGGTTTGGCCTGCCATGTCCGGTGGGCTAGGCCTGGCACGGCACGCCTGCTGGGGCGTGCCATGCCGGGCTTGGGTACCCGACAAAACGGGCCTGGCGTGCTGCGGCCCGTGGCACGTCAGGCCCATGGCACGGCTGGCTCGTGGCCCGCCAGGCACGCCTCAGTCGTGCCGGGCCGGCCCGCTGCTCAACCCTACCCAAACTTACCAAATAATCACCTATATATGTCTATCCTTAAAAAAATACCACCTAAGAGGGCCACGTTAACTACTTATATCAGCAATAGTGCGCACGTGCCTCCCCTAGTGATAAAAATTGGGATCCATCTTAATTACATGCATGAAAAAGGAGAACATAGCTATTCTTGTCCTCTAATAATCAATTTAGTGCTTCTTTACGGCCTCGGTTGCAATAGCCACAAGAGTTGTTTTTATCAGGGTAATTAAGGTCCCAAGACTTACCAACTCTCCTTCGCATGCACTTGGACGTCTGGTTTAACAGGTGACAATATTGATGCGTTTGATTGGTCTCCGCTGATGTATTGCATTTCGAGGAGACTATCAAATGGAGTGAAGACCTCAAGAATGCAATCAATATATCAATTCGCGAACAACTCAGGCAGTCCTCTACAATGGCTATCAATTAGTGCTATTGAAATTAACACCACGCCACTTTTGTCGGGGTTTGAGTTGCCGGCCCTTGTCTTCTTCCTAGTGTTTTTGTTTAGGTGTTTATCGCTGCTTTCCGGCCGTCTCGGTATGGACCCTTGTCTTTCCGGCTGTCTCGATGTAGACCCTGTTAATTTCCAGCCGATTTCCTCTACGAGGATTTCCTCCTTCGTTTCCTCTTGGGAGCGTTTGGGGACGACACGCGTCCCAGGGGCCCACTCCTCAGCAGCTCTCTTTAATCGCATATTGGCTGGCTCCGGTTTTTGAGCCAGCCAATTTCAATCGGAGCCGTTTTCAAAATGTAACAACGTTTTGCTTTTAAAGCTATCGTTGTTACGTTTTCAAATAAATAAAAAAATCCCCAACTCATCGTCTTCAAACAAAAGGAAAATATTCCTTTAAGATTCTTACCTCTCCTCTGTTTGTTTGTTGTTTCTTTGTTTGTTTTTTTTGTTTTTTCCAATTACTGTCCTCTCCAATTAAAACAATCGTGAATTATAACTACCCACTACTTTTTTTTCTTTCATGCTACATTAAAGGTAAGGATGTTTAGTATGCATGTGCCTCCCTTAGTGTTGATTAATAGGATCCCATTAAGCAAAATGTCAAATTAATCATTTGTTCTTGGAAGGATCCATATGTAGGTGTGTGTCTGTGTGAACAAATGGGAGAGCAGCCACTGGAAATCTGTTTTTGACTAGCCGCTTCCATGCCCAAGCTTTCAGTCAAAGTTTCTTTTGAAATGTCGTGGAAGCAGCTAAAACAGCTTTTTGCAAAATCAGATTTCCTGTGAAAAAACGGCTGATGATATTTTTGCAGTTGTTTTTTTTGATGAAAATATTTTTGCAGTTCTTGCAAATACCAGAATCGGATATTTACAATTAATGTAGGTTGAATTACTTTGATTTCGCAATGGAATTGATTTCTTCGGTTTCGTGCATAAGCAACAACAAGAGCGAAGAGTTAGCAAAAATCAAATCGAATCAGCAAAACTACAATTGCTATATCAAAGCAGCTAGGGTGAATTAGCATAGATGATTGTATCCACAAAATGACGGCCTCTTGTCCAACAGCAGGAATTAAATAAAATTAAATCCATACTTGAATAATTATTCTCTATTAAGGAATATAATTAAATATATAAAACTAACCCCTACTATTAGCTTAAGCTTTTAGTAAGAATAGTGTGCTCTATATGGTATTAGAGCCTTAAGCTAACGCGATTACAAGTCCTCTCAAGCCCAGTTACAAGTCCTCTCAACCCCAGTTACAAGTCCTCTCAAGCCCTGTTACAAGTCCTGTTAAGCCCAGTTACAAGTCCTCTCAACCCTAGTTACAAGTCCTCACAAGCCCTGTTACAAGTCCTCACAACCCCAGTTACAAGTCCTCTCAATCCCAGTTACAAGTCCTCTCAAGCCCTATTACAAGTCCTGTTAAGCCCAGTTACAAGTCCTCACAACCCCAGTTACAAGTCCTCTCAAGCCCTGTTACAAGTCCTCTCAACCCCAGTTACAAGTCCTCTCAAGCCCTGTTACAAGTCCTGTTAAGCCCAGTTACAAGTCCTCTCAACCCCAGTTACAAGTCCTCACAAGCCCTGTTACAAGTCCTCACAACCCCAGTTACAAGTCCTGTCAAGCCCTGTTACAAGTCCTCTCAACCCCAGTTAAAAGTCCTCTCAAGCCCTATTACAAGTCCTGTTAAGCCCAGTTACAAGTCCTCACAACCCCAGTTACAAGTCCTGTCAAGCCCTGTTACAAGTCCTCTCAACCCCAGTTACAAGTCCTCACAACCCCAGTTACAAGTCCTCACAAGCCCTGGGGTTGTGAGGACTTGTAACTGGGGTTGAGAGGACTTGTAACTGGGCTTCACAGGACTTGTAACAGGGCTTGTGAGGACTTGTAATTGGGGTTGAGAGGACTTGTAACAGGGCTTGACAGGACTTGTAACTGGGGTTGTGAGGACTTGTAACAGGGCTTGTGAGGACTTGTAACTGGGGTTGAGAGGACTTGTAACTGGGCTTAACAGGACTTGTAACAGGGCTTGAGAGGACTTGTAACTGGGGTTGAGAGGACTTGTAACTGGGCTTGAGAGGACTTGTAATCGCGTTAGCTTAAGGCTCTGATACCATATAGAGCACACTATTCTTACTAAAAGCTTAAGCTAATAGTAGGGGTTAGTTTTATATATTTAATTATATTCCTTAATAGAGAATAATTATTCAAGTATGGATTTAATTTTATTTAATTCCTGCTGTTGGACAAGAGGCCGTCATTTTGTGGATACAATCATCTATGCTAATTCACCCTAGCTGCTTTGATATAGCAATTGTAGTTTTGCTGATTCGATTTGATTTTTGCTAACTCTTCGCTCTTGTTGTTGCTTATGCACGAAACCGAAGAAATCAATTCCATTGCGAAATCAAAGTAATTCAACCTACATTAATTGTAAATATCCGATTCTGGTATTTGCAAGAACTGCAAAAATATTTTCATCAAAAAAAACAACTGCAAAAATATCATCAGCCGTTTTTTCACAGGAAATCTGATTTTGCAAAAAGCTGTTTTAGCTGCTTCCACGACATTTCAAAAGAAACTTTGACTGAAAGCTTGGGCATGGAAGCGGCTAGTCAAAAACAGATTTCCAGTGGCTGCTCTCCCATTTGTTCACACAGACACACACCTACATATGGATCCTTCCAAGAACAAATGATTAATTTGACATTTTGCTTAATGGGATCCTATTAATCAACACTAAGGGAGGCACATGCATACTAAACATCCTTACCTTTAATGTAGCATGAAAGAAAAAAAAGTAGTGGGTAGTTATAATTCACGATTGTTTTAATTGGAGAGGACAGTAATTGGAAAAAACAAAAAAAAACAAACAAAGAAACAACAAACAAACAGAGGAGAGGTAAGAATCTTAAAGGAATATTTTCCTTTTGTTTGAAGACGATGAGTTGGGGATTTTTTTATTTATTTGAAAACGTAACAACGATAGCTTTAAAAGCAAAACGTTGTTACATTTTGAAAACGGCTCCGATTGAAATTGGCTGGCTCAAAAACCGGAGCCAGCCAATTTGCGATTAAAGAGAGCTGCTGAGGAGTGGGCCCCTGGGACGCGTGTCGTCCCCAAACGCTCCCAAGAGGAAACGAAGGAGGAAATCCTCGTAGAGGAAATCGGCTGGTTAATTTCTATGTAGTTCTTACACTGCCTTGAAAGTTGAAACTTCTTGTAAAACAGTAACATCAATGTTGAATCGACTTAAAAGCAACTTATAGAACTTATCTTAATATAAAAAAATGTTATAATAAGTCATAAGTTGAAATTAAGTGCTTAATTAACAATCCCAATGTGGCCTTAATGACAATACTAAATTGTGAAAAATTTTCGTATATGTACTGTTTATTGGTGGAGATCGATGCTGCTATGGGCCTCTAATTTATCGTATTGAATTTGAAATCAATTAAAATATATACCCTCATCCCTTTTGAGAAGAAGAGCTGCCTAGCTGGTGATCGGGACCATGGCTGCAGCCGTCGTTTCTAGGACCAATCGACACCTATAAAAAAATAATAATAATAAAATAGAAAATTTCTCTATACGTTCGTCATCTATTACTATATCTTAGTGTTTCTTCCATTCTAAATTTGCAAGTTAAAACCTTCGATCCTCATCCATGGCTGTGAGTGACTCAAGAAGTTATCTTCCACAACCTTTCACCGTTATCACATATGTGCCTTTAATCATCCAGCTCCTATGGACTCCCTCTGTCTATCCCGAATCTTTTAGTTTTCCAAGCTTTGACCCGAACAATCATGACATAAAGTACGAGGGAGACGCTTTTCCTTCAAGCGGTACCATCAAACTCACGACGACTCGAAACGGTAGTTCCATTGAAGGGAGTTCTGGTCGAGCAACGTACATCAAAGCGGTGCACCTAGGGAACAAGTCTAAGGGAACTCTCATCGATTTCACCACTAATTTCTCCTTCTTCGTAACAAGAAAAAATGAGAATAGTTCAGGAGATGGGCTTGCGTTCTTCATGGCGGCAAACAGTTCCCTGCCTTCAAATTCCGTTGGTGGGTCCATTGGTTATATTAGTGGTGACAAAAAATTCAACTCATCTGAAAGTCCAGTTATTGCAGTAGAGTTCGATAACTTTAAAAATGACTGGGACCCCAACTACGACCACGTTGGTATCAACATCGATTCTATCTTATCTGTTGCAACTGGTACATGGCAGTCTGAATCGGTGCGGGTGAATGCCATGGTTAGGTATGATTGAAATTCAAAAAATCTTACTGTCGTTATGACTTATGATGACATGTCGGATTCCACTGGCAACGTTTTTCGTGTAGTGGATCTGAGGGAATACTTACCAGAATGGGTTTTTGTTGGTTTCTCAGCCTCCACTGGAGCTGAATCTCAAAAACATACCATTGAATCTTGGGACTTCAATTCAACAGTTCTTGAAGATAAACCAAATGGACCAGAAACCAATTCTGGTAAATTGAAGTTGATAATTGTTATCCCTATTGTTACTGTTGTTGGTTTAATTATAATTATTTGTGTAATATTTCTTGTGATTCTCTGCAAACGGTGCAAAAGAAAAAAGCAAAATAACAGTGTTGAAAACAAAAGAGAACCAACAGGAAGTCAAGGAAATGACAATATGTCCACCAATGAAATGGTAAACATTGGGGAGCAATCAGGGAATCAGAGAAGTGAAGGCGCGTCAACAAATGATGATGCCCCCATTGAAGACAAATTTGGAAATTATGGACCTAAGAGATTCTCATTTCAAGAATTGGCAAATGCAACAGATAACTTTTCAACAGAGAGTATGATTGGGGGAGGGGGATTTGGGAAAGTTTACAAAGGTTTTTTAAGAGAACAAAATTTGACTCTGGCTATCAAGAGATTCAAAGAGGGCTCTGGACAGGGGATAAAAGAATATGAAGCAGAAGTGAATATCATTAGTCAATTGAGACACGAAAACTTGGTAAAACTCTTTGGCTTCTACAATGATCAGGAACAGAGAGACCTCATTCTCGTCTACGAATTCATGGACAATGGCAGCCTCCATGATCATCTCTTCAATGAGAGAATCTCCTCGTTGACATGGGAGAAGAGGTACATTATAGCACTTGATTTGGCGCGTGGCTTACGTTATCTTCATGAAGAATGTGAGCAATACGTGGTGCACAGAGATATCAAATCAGCCAATGTTTTGTTGGATTCGAGTTTCAGAGCTAAGCTTGGTGATTTTGGGCTGGCAAGGCTTGTGGAGCAAGGACATGACCCATTAACCACCTATAAAGCTGGGACCAAAGGATACTTAGCTCCTGAATGTGCCATTTATGACGAAAAGCCTAGCAAGGAATCAGACGTTTATAGTTTTGGGATTGTTGCTTTGGAAATAGGGTGTGGGAAAAAGGCACTTGAGAAGATCGAAGGAAGAGTCCAAGAGTTGGTTGAGCGGGTCTGGACGCTCTATGGCAAAGGAAATATTCTTGAAGCAGCCTATACAGGACTTTGTGTGGAACTTCACCTAAAACAGATGGAGCGATTGTTGACTGTAGGATTATGGTGCGCACACCCACACAAGCTGAGCCGACCTTCTATAGAAAGAGCCCTTAATACGATCCTTTATGAGGAGTTCAAAATGCCTAATCTACCCCCTGCAATGCCTAAACCAACATGCGTTAACCCTGATTTGCATGTGGTTTCTGAATCATCCTCTTGTGAAAATCCTCCTGCGTAATGCTTCCACTCTGTAAACAAACAGCCATTTTCTTGCTGTCATTTAATGAGTTTGTTCAGTTCCATTTTGTACTCAATGTCAAAAGGGAATAATTAAAGTTTAGTATGTGTTTGATGTTTTCATTGCTATTATGGTCCAATAATTTTAAAGGTGGATCTACCGTGTGGTGCCATTAACCTCACCTATTAAGAATAGATATGTCTTATTTTATTGCTTCCATGGCTCTCATTCAATTAGTCAAACATCCAACACAATTTCAGATCAATATATACTTGAATTCAATACAATAAGAATTTCAATTCATACCCATTTGAATGTTTTAGGTAGTACAAAATTCAATTTTGATTTCAAACCCTTATTCATCAATGCACTTGTTACATTTATTAATAACATCATCTTCCACTCACTTCCTATGTAATTATTGACTGCAAAGGAAGTTAACTTGAACAACAATATGAAAGAAAAACCAAGCAATAAACACAGTATTCCTAGCTAGAGCCATAATATTTTTCAAGTGAATCTCGATTATCTTTGATAATCGAAAAGTGATCTTTATCAGTTTACTTGCATTGACTACATAAAAATAGTGAGAAAAATACATACCTATTATTTGTTTACGAACCTGAATCAAACCTTACCCTAGCCTTCACCACCTACGGAGTTTGAAGGCAAGGAAATTTAGGCAATGAGGAAGAAAGCCCAAGCCCATGTCTCATGTCCCTAGCGCCACATGATTGGTGTCGTAATAGAGTGTGGCCTTTATCAAGAGTGCAAAAACTTAGCAACATAGTCTCATCATGTTTCCTCAATTTGTATTAAATGGATATAAAAGCCTCTTTCTCAAAGAGTACAAACATGCTTACATTCTCTACAATCTTGCCAATCTTGACATGAGTTGTCTAGAAAGACAAAATCATATCTACTAGGAAGAAGCCAATTCAACTTTCTCTTAGCAAAGAAAAGTATATGAATTCATTAACCCTCTACATATATAATTAAGTAAAATTTACATTATCTTCGTCACTGGTTAGCTTGTGTTTTGTGCATTGAGCAGAGAGCATCTGTACAATTATATATCTAGAAGTTTGATAAACAGTAACATCATGGAAAATTAGGCGTGAATTACCTATTCTATATTTTTATGAGTTGCCGCTATTCATTGAGTTTTTGTGTAGATGGTCACAATAAAAATGAAAGCAAAATGAAATACTGGTCAAACCAAAGAACACGTACGGTAAAGAAGTTTGTCTTGTGGATGAGCACCTTTCCGGGATTGTCCTTAGAGGGTTTGGTTCTTTGGCAGATATAATTATTTAAATAAATCATATTAGTTGGAAACAGGAAATCAACAAATATTTTCAATTTAAATAAAAAGGTGAAATATTGGCTGCGCATATTCTTTGAAGGAGTCATTGGCATTTTTCAATTCGTTTCCTTTTGAATTGACAACGTACCCAAAACATAAATTAGTCATATTAGTTGGAAAAAAACTAACTACCAACTTACTACGTTCGTAGTCTTATTTAATCCTTACTTCACCTCAGAATTATGTCCCATATTTTAAAAATATGTTTCCTTTACATTTAGTTAGATGGAAAGTTATAGAAAGGAAACTAGCTTTCATAAGGGAAAGGTGAATGAAAATGTCAACCTATATGTTTTTAAGAAACTAAATTAAAGTTAAGCAAAGAAGAAAGAAGAAGAAGAAGAGAAAGGGATATTACATTTAAACTCCCTGACATTTAATTTGCCACTTACGCACATATATAGAATCCCTGAAGTTTGAAGGAAACCAAAAGCCACCCTACACATATGCGCACAAATGGTCACAAAGACTTCTTTTAGGGATAAAAGTTGCTTACGTCAACCAAAAAATGGTTCTAAACATGTGAGACATGGATTTGTCATCTCGGATGACTTCCTATATTGTCACGCGGGGATCGATAAAAGCTAAGAGTCGCCACCATCCAAGTTAGGGTGTGAATGGACACCAAAGGGATCATAAATGCCAAATAGAGCTAAAGTGGCTCTAAGATAAGGGAAAAATCCAGAGGTTGGGTAAGGGGAATTATTTATGAGCAGGGGAAGGTGTTAGGCACCCCCACTCATCCGTCTAAGACGGTTGTCACATGCTTGCTTATGCTAGAAATTGTTTGCTAATGAAATGAACAAAGAAAGGTGTTTATAACAAGCACAATGTGTGTGACCATCCCACATAAGAAGTCTAATGAGCTTAGACTCTCTTTGTGGGTCCATCACCTCTAAAACTTCATGAGTGAAGGGAAATCAAAGTGAAAATGAAGAAAATCAAGCTAAGGCAAATCTGGAGAAATCAGATCGAAAGAGCTTGAAAGCTTCGATTAACCATAACTCATTCAATTTAAATCCAAATCCAATGAAACCAAAGCCATTTGAAAACTGGTATATAGTAGAGTATACAGTAAAAATTTCAACTCAATCCGATTCAAAATGAAAGAGAAATCCATATATGAAATTTTCTGTTTATAATATATCAAAAGTGATGAGTAGGCATTTTCAAAGTCCTATTCGTGGAGTTTGGCATGATAAAAATTCATGAAAATTGGCATGGAAGAAGTATGTGGTGCCATATTTCTAAAGAAATAAGCCTCACCCCAAACTCTATCTGGATGTGGCTTGTGTGCTCTCTTGAACAGGCCTAGAAGACCACAGATTAGTTCTGGACTATGCCACCGAGCACCTCTGAGTCAACTGAGCACCCAAGGCACAAAACAGATCAAAATCTGCTGAAACTAATTGGAAATGAAAATATACTTCTCAAGGAAAACTCAGAAATTAGAATCACTCAAAATGGATTAAAACTGAGCAAATGGTGCACCATCAAAGCGGCAAGTTCAGCAATCTGGGCTGAACTGACTTACAGACTTTGAACCGATGGTGTCAAAAATAGGCTACATAAAAGTGGACGAAATTTTCCAGATATGAAATAGGCATATCCATCTATCACATGTTTTTGGAATCACTCAAAAATTCATCCGGAGGATGAAGTTATAAGCATTCCAAGACAGGCTACAGATCTGCCCTGTTTTGAAGTTTTTTGAATAAAACATGGAAACCAGTGCATGTGTTCATGTGGATTCGACCAAAATCTTAAAAATCAACAAAAAACCATCTCATGAAGTTCTAAGATTCATTTTAAGGCCAATGACCTCAGATTTTCCATATAGCCTGGAAGATCCTGGATCTAGCCTATTCTTGCAAAAACAGTGAAAAGTGTGTGATAATGTGGAAAATACCTATCTAAGAGAAGATTTGAATCCCTTGCTATTGAGAGCATGGATTCCTAAATCTTCCCTTCATTCAAATAACACAAAGTGAATAGCACAAATTTAACATGCATGTTATTCAAAATAGGTTCTAGCCTAAAGGTTCCATTCCTTCTTCTTTTTCCCAAGGCTCTCTCTTCACGTTTTACGGCTAGAGAGAAATCCCAGGTACTTTGGAAGAGGTTTGGGGTTGCAAAGATGCACAAAAGGGGCCTTACACTACAGAAAGGTAGAAGATGAGAGAGTTGGAATGTAAAAAGAGTGCTGGAAATGTAAAGAGCTTTACCTTGGTAGCTTGAACACTTGAGTAGACAATCCAGCAGAGCTTCTAAGCCTCAAATTGTCAGCCATTTGCAAGAGGAGGACCCCTCTATTTATAGGCCAAGCCAAGGGTAGAAGAGTCCTAAGGGTAGGCCTAAAAAGCCTTCTAGATTATTCCAATTCTCCTCCAAGGCTTGAATTGGAGTAATTCAGCAAGTTTCGGAGGGTGAAATAGGGAGTTCAAGTCCCTGAGAGAGTGTAGACACCCCAAATTGCACAAACAATTATCAAAAATTATTATCTCCTGGAAAGCCAGCACAGAATTTAAAGAAAATAAACTTTTACCTGTATCCGGATTGAGTATCCGGATACAAGTACCCTTTCCCGTATCCGGATAGTCATACCGGATACGTGTGAGCCTTAGCGTATCCGGTACCATGTACCGGATACCTTAAGGCCCTTTGTTATCCGGTCTGATATACCGGATACCTTAAGTTTGCTCAAAATTAGGGTTTTCCGAGAGCTTTTCACTTTTACCATTATGTCCCTCATTAAATGAGGGGAAATCGCGGAAATAACCTTAGGGTTTCGAGTGTTCAAGCATGTTTTCCATGAATAATACTTTTTGTGCTTAATGGTTGTTTTATGCCATGATTTGAACTTGGGGGTATGGAATGACATAAGTTGAGCATGAAAACAATGAAAAAAAAATCTGAAATGCTTAGTGGGAATTTTGGGGATTTTCAAGCATATGTTTCCCAAGCTAAAAGTTTTTTATGTCATATTGTTAGCTTCTGGGTTTTAGGCTTGGATTTGGGCATAAAACCATGTCACTTGAGCATCCAATTGAAGAAAAAAAAATCTGGAAATTTCAGTGTATATTTGGGGGATTTCAAGCATGTTTTACCTCATTGAAACACTTTTGAACCATGTCAAGTAGTGCAAAAATTTTAGGCTTCAAGTTGGGTAGAAATGGTACACTTTGAGCATGAAAAAGAGCATGAAATCTGGAATTCTAGGAATGCTTTTGGGTTTCAAGCATGCTTACATGAGTTGATTGTTGTTTGCACAAATAACATGTTTTGTATACCACTTTTTGGGCATGTAATATTTTTGTGCATATTTGGTGCTTGCTTGCTTGTATTTAGCTTCATTATTTTGTCATATATGCCTTGGCTTGAAATTGAATGCATGGCTACGAAAAAGAGTGGCAAGGGGCTGGGACGTTATGAATGTTACCACAATTTTAAAATTGCACTTGAGCACTTGAAACAATTTGCACAGCCTACCCTTTACCTATTAGGAAGTTGAACCATGAATGTGTGTAGCTTGGCGCACCGAGGTCGTGACTTCGGAAAGCGAAAGTGAAAACATTTACCTTAGAATTTGGGTCAATGATGTGATGACAATGGGATCTGTGATTCGATTCCGGGCATCACTAGACTTGAGTTCTAAGTTGCCAATTAAGCCAAAACCCAAAAACCATATGCTTGAAGGTGGAGAAACACGTTTTCGGCTAAAAGCACACAATTGCGTTTGGGGAAATTGGGTGTAAATGTGGGAAGGCCGTTTGCATGTTTTACAGGCCAAGGTATAATGTGAATACCATATTGAATGAAGGTAATACAAGGTGGCAAGGTAAAGCCATGTCCTTTTCTTAAATTTGGGGAATTTTGCAAGAATGATGTCCAAGCCCGATTTGGGGCAAGTTTTGAAGGTCAAATTAAGGTGAACATCAATTGGGAATGAAAAAAAATCAAATCTGGTGAAAAAAAATGAGTCCAAAAGGGCCATTTCGGCAATAACCGGCAACTCAGGCCGGTTAATAACAACTCTATTCATATCCGGTATGTATTTCCGGATACAAAGGCATATGCGTTTATCCGGTTAGGGTAACCGGATACAATAAGGCATATTCTTATCCGGTATAGTATACCGGATACATTCAAATAATGCACAAATTGGCTTTTCAGCCCAAGTTTTCAGAATGAAATGCCTAAAACACTGTGGATAATCCTTAGGCACCCCGAAAAGAACATAAGAAATGTTCCAAAAAATACAAAGAAAAAAAAAACAAAAAAGAATAAAATAAAATATTCTTTCAGGATTTAACCTAAGTTTGAAAATCAAAGAGGAAACCAAGGTGTCATATTTTTTGACACCAACTCAACTCAAACATATGTCAATCCAGCTTTAGAACTTGAAAATCTTCTAAAATGCATCAGATTTCAAATAACAAAAAAAAAAAGTGGGACACTTGGAAGCCCTAGAATATTCCATGAAAACCTTGGTTGGTTATTTTTATCAATCAAATCAAAAAAAGTGGGACACTTGGAAGCCCTAGAATATTCCATGAAAACCTTGGTTGGTTATTTTTATCAATCAAATCAAAAAAAGTGGGACACTTGGAAGCCCTAGAATATTCCATGAGAACCTTGGTTGGTTATTTTTATCAATCAAATCAAAAAAAAAAATGAAAACCTTTGGTTGGTTATTTTTATCAATCAAATCAAAACATTTGTGGGATACTTGGATAGAGTAGTCCAAGACACCTTTGGTTGGTTATTTTTATCAATCAAATCAAAACATTTGTGGGATACTTGGATAGAGTAGTCCAAGACACCTTTGGTTGGTTATTTTTATCAATCAAATCAAAACATTTGTGGGATACTTGGAAGCCCTAGAATATTCCAAGACACCTTTGGTTGGTTATTTTTATCAATCAAATCAAAACATTTGTGGGATACTTGGATAGAGTAGTCCAAGACACCTTTGGTTGGTTATTTTTATCAATCAAATCAAAACATTTGTGGGATACTTGGATAGAATATTCCAAGACACCTTTGGTTGGTTATTTTTATCAATCAAATCAAAACATTTGTGGGATACTTGGAAGCCCTAGAATATTCCAAGACACCTTGGTTGGTTATTTTTATCAATCAAATCAAAAAAAATTGGGACCCTTGGAAGCCCTAGAATATTCCATAAAAACCTTGGTTGGTTATTTTTATCAATCAAATCCAAAAAAAATTATGGGACCCTTGGAAGCCCTAGAATATTCCAACACAAAATCAAAACAAAAAAAAAAAAAAAAAAAAAAAATCTGGATTGGTGTTCACCTAACCTACTGGTTTACATATATAGGGGTGTGACTCAAGTTAAATGGAAACTAACATGTTCTATTCATTGTTTTTCGCCAGGTACATTCAACCCAGGTACATTTACACTTATTGGCAATCATTGCTCCCGTGACCAGATCCAAAGCAAGAACAATGAATACTGAAGAGAACCAAGCCCAAGCTACCGTCCCTGCTCAGGACTTTACTCAACTGCAGGAGCAAGTGGCCGGTCTGGCCAAAATGCTGGGGGACCTACTGGCGGCTCAGGCCCAACAGGCCCAAACCCCGAACCAGGCATCTACTTCCCATCAGGCACCACCACCTCAGGCCTACATTCCGCCTCCGGTTCAGCCCATGCCTGAGCCCATTTCTGAACCAGTCCCTGAACCCATTCTGATCAGGGAAAATATGGCGGAGTCTGAGAAAGAGCTGGAGAAAGAAAAGGCCCGAGATGAGATGGAAAAGAAAATGCTGCTGAGGATAGAAAGAATCCAGGCAGAGCTGAAAGAGGTGAAGGGGGGAGGCAGCCATGCAGGCACCACCTTCGAGGACCTCTGCATGTACCCGGACGTCTGTCTACCGGCTAAGTTCAGGTGCCCGGATTTTGACAAGTTTGATGGCACGGGCTGCCCATTAAGTCATCTGAAACTATACTGCGGGGCCCTGTGCCAGTTTGGCCGGGACGATGGAATACTGATCCAGCTCTTCCAGAGGAGTCTGACCGGGTCAGCCCTTCGGTGGTTCGCTACAGTGGACCATGGAAGGATTAGAAGGTGGAAGGACCTAGCAGACGCTTTCTTGGACCAGTACAAGTTCAACTCGGAGATCGTGCCGGACCGGTACGACATGATGAGGATGACCAAGGGGAAAGATGAACCGGTACGGCAGTACGCCAAGAGATGAGAGAGGCCGCCTCCCAGGTCAGGCCACCTATGCAAGAGCCGGAGATGATCTCCACATTCATGGGCACACTGGGGCAGCCCTTTTACAACCATCTGGTGGGCCAGATCACCACCAACTTTGCAGCCCTGGTACAGGTAGCGGACCGGATCGAGGAGGGGGTCAGGTCAGGACGGCTGATAGACTACTCTACTCTGACTGGGCAGTCTGATTCCTCGGCCTCCATGGCCCAAAAGAAAGGGGCCGGATTTAAAAAGACAGGGGCCCGAAAAGAAGGGGAGGTGAACCTGGTCCAGGCTCCTCCAGCCAAGAAGCCACTTCACGTCAACATCTCGGCACCCCAACAGGCCCAGCAGGCCCAGCAGTCGTACCAGACCCCGCTGAATGTCAACTTCTCTCCCTCTGTGCCAGCTAACACAAGGAGGACTTTTTCTAAGGAGGAGCGGGATGCTTGGTTCACAGCAAGAAAGAACCGGGTTTTCACCCCTCTACCCATATCTCTTTCCCAACTATTGCCAACTTTGCTGAAAGGTGAATACCTGACTCTGAAAGAGCCCAACCCGAATGCCACCAGGGGAAGAAATTTTGACACATCGGTCACTTGTGACTTTCACATGGGTGCACCGGGGCATTCTACTGATACCTGCTGGGTATTGAAGCATGCGGTCCAGGACCTGTTGGACCAGAAGGCCTTGGTCTTTAACACTGCTGCACCCGCCCCGTCGGGGAATGATATTGGGCAGAATCCTCTGCCTTACCACAATGGGGCAGGCCCATCCAACTCCATCACTGCCATATCCACCACCAGAAGGGCCTTTGACCCATCACAGCTTATAGCACCTGTGGGGACTACAGTCCAGGTCCGATTTTTCCCCGAAGAGGAAAAAGAGGAGATCAACATGGTCTCCCAAAAAAATAATCTCGCTGCTGAGGACATAAGTTCCTCTCTAAATCGGGTCTCTTCACTCATGGCCCAGATGAATACTGCAAGGCCCCCATTGGTCTTCAATTGCAGTCCATCCATTTGCTCACCGTCCAAGCCGTCTAAGGCTCCACTGGTCATCAATTTTGACCCCACCACTGCTTCCATCACTTCTTCTGTCCCCACCAAATCCAAACTTCAACCCTTGGTTGTAAATGTGCAGCCAGCCCATACTATCCCTAAACCGGCCCATACATCCCGGTCCAAACTCCAGCCACTAGTGGTTGACATCCCTAAATTAGCCTATTCAGAGGCCGCTGTACCATGGAACTACAGCGAGGGAATCACGGCTACGGTTCCAGCGGTTAGAAACCCGAACCAGGAGGAGGTGAACCTCATGACGAGGTCAGGGAGATGTGCAGGGGGTGAAGAGAAACAAAAAGAGACAGAAGTAGAGAAAGAAAAAAAAGAAAATGAAGAAAAAAGAAAACAGAAAGGAAAAAATAAAGTAGGAGAAGACACCCCCCAGGGTGCAGAAAATGAGGCAGCCGACCTCATAAAAATAATAAAGAAAAGTGAATTCAATCTTGTGGATCAGCTGAACAAGGTCCCGGCCCAGATTTCAATACTGGGCCTTTTGCTGAATTCCGAAAAGCACAGGGATGCATTGTTAAGGGTGCTACAAAGTGCACACGTATCCCAGACAATTGATCCGGACCAGCTTGGTAAAATGGTTGGTCAAATCTTGTCACATAATGTGGTAAGTTTCTCAGAGGGTGAGATCAGCCCAGGTGGGTGTTATCATGTGGACCCTTTGCACATCACTGTGCTTTGTAAGGGCTGCATGGTTGCACGGGTTTTAATTGACAACGGGTCAGCGTTAAACGTTTGCCCGTTAATCACTTTTACCAAGCTGGGTCTGGACCAGTCAAGGATCAAACGAAATGGGCGGATAGTAAGGGCTTTTGATAGCTCCAAGACCCACTCCTTAGGGGAGATTGAACTGCCGGTCACAATTGGGCCGAATATCTTCAACATCACATTCGAAGTGATGGATATACCCGCAGCCTTCAATCTGCTCCTAGGAAGGCCGTGGATACATTCGGCTAGGGCAATACCATCCACGCTCCACCAAAGGGTGAAATATGTAAGAGGGCAAAGGGTGATAACAGTTCTAGCCGAAAACTTGGTGCCGCCCATTGTGTCACCTGATGTACCCTTGATCAATGTGGACTTGACTGTCGACAAGATTGCATTCCACTCATTTCAATTTGAGGCGGTAAATTACATACCTGGGGGGTGTGATAAAAAGAAGGAAAAGGGGACCACTGCAGAAAAGATGGTCAAGAAAGTGATGGAGAAATACCACTTTCACCCAGGGAAAGGCATGGGGATCAATCTGCAGGGGATGGTGGAGCCAATCACGGCTAAGAAACTAGTCCCAAGGGTAGGGTTGGGCTTCAAGCCCAGAGGCTGGAGAAGAATGAAGCACGAAGAAGGGGAGAGCAGAAGCAAAGGAAAACTCCCACATCTGAGGGTGAACTTCCCAAAACCCGCTTACATAATCCAAATTTCTCCTCCCATGGACCAGTCCAAGCCTCCATACCGAAACATTAACCCATTTCAAAAGCCTTTTGTTTCGGCCCTACAACCCTATAACCCATCTCCAATACTGGGAGCAGTGGATGGGCCTGGACCACAGCCCGAGCAGCAGGTGGACTTTTCTGAAGATGTTGGTGCATTTTTCGCCATGACTGAGGGCGAAAAGACAGGGGCAGACATGGAACTGCCATTTATTGACTGGGCCGCAGTAAAGGTTCCAGACAAGGTCATTTCTGGATTGGGCCCCGCAACAGAAAAGGGCAGTACCCACCCGGTGATGATGGCATCGGATGCTGGGCTTGAGGAGCAGGCTTTCCCTATTTCCCCTGCTCCCCAAAATTTTGTACTGAACAATTGGGAGGAAACTCCCCTTACCTTTGAAGCAGCGTTAGTTCGGCAAACTGACGTGGCTTCCAAAAAAAAACTCCAATAGTGGAATGCCATTTCCCTGAAGGTTCTAATGGGCCTTCGTCTTCAGGGGAATTATGTTTAGAAGGCCCACAAAAAAACCAAAAAGATTTTTCTATTTTTTCTAGGAAATTTAATTTTTTCAAAAAGGTCCACACCACTTATGAACCATATAATCAGACCGAATTGGACCAGGTTGAATATGACTTCGACCTTGAGCTCGACTTTGATCTCATGGGGGTCGAAGAAGAGACCGAGGTCGAAGAAGAAGACGTTCCAAAAGAAATTGAATACCAATTGAAACGTCATGAAAAGGGGGTCCAACCTAATATTGAGGAGACCATATCCATAAATCTTGGGATCACAGAGGACCCAAAAATTGTGAAAATCGGGTCATGCTTGTCTGATGTGCAGAAAAATGAAATGTCACAATTCTTGGCAGATTACAAGGATGTGTTTGCTTGGTCATATCGGGACATGCCGGGGTTGGACACGGACATGGTGGTGCATAAGTTGCCAATTTTGCCAGGGGTTAAGCCGATTAAGCAGAAGCTGAGAAGATTGAAACCTGAATGGACCTTAAAGGTCAAGGACGAAGTGGTCAAACAATTCCAAGCTGGATTTTTGGCAGTATCTACGTACCCAGAGTGGCTCGCAAACATAGTGCCGGTACCCAAAAAGGACGGGAAAGTCCGAATGTGCGTGGACTACAGAGATTTGAACAAGGCAAGCCCAAAGGACGATTTTCCGCTTCCACACATCGACATTCTGGTCGATAATACTGCGGTACATAGCCTGTTCTCCTTCATGGATGGTTTCTCAGGATACAATCAGATCAAGATGGCTAAGGAGGATCAAGAGAAAACAGCATTTATCACACCTTGGGGCACATTCCATTATACCGTCATGCCGTTTGGGCTTAAGAATGCCGGGGCAACATACCAGCGGGCCATGACTGCACTATTCCATGACATGATCCACAAGGAGATGGAGGTCTACGTGGATGATATGATTGCCAAATCATGCAAAGAGGAGGACCACTTGATCAATCTGAAGAAAGTGTTTGATCGTCTCAGGAAGTACAGTTTACGGCTTAACCCGGCTAAGTGCGTCTTTGGGGCTACATCAGGAAAGTTGCTTGGGTTTATAGTGAGCCGAAGAGGAATTGAAATTGACCCGGCTAAAGCCAAGGCCATAATTGAAATGCCAGCACCCAGAACCGAGAAGGAGGTCAGGGGCTTTCTTGGGAGGATTCAATACATAAGCCGGTTCATAGCACAGCTCACTGCTATCTGTGAACCAATTTTCAAACTTTTGAGAAAAGATAACCCGACGGTCTGGAATGAGGACTGCCAGCAGGCATTTGACACAATAAAGAGGTATTTGCTAAACCCACCTGTGCTAGTGCCACCAACTCCAGGAAGACCACTGATCCTGTACTTGTCAGTGTTGGAAACGTCGATGGGATGTGTCTTGGGGCAGCATGATGAGACGGGTAGAAAAGAAAGGGCCATTTACTATCTGAGTAAAAAATTCACAGAATATGAAGCCAAATACTCACCATTGGAAAAGACTTGCTGTGCTCTAGTGTGGGCCACTCAGAGGCTAAGGCATTATTTCCTTAGTCACTCCACACTATTGATATCCCGGATGGACCCGCTGAAGTATTTATTTGAGAAACCGGCATTGACTGGCAGAACGGCAAAGTGGCAACTACTACTGTCCGAATTTGACCTCACGTACATCACCCAGAAGGCGATCAAAGGTCAAGCCATAGCTGATCACCTGGCTGCACATCCTTTGCAAGAATATCAACCCTTGAAGACCAACTTTCCAGATGAGGCAATACTGTACACTGAAGAGGAGAACAGTGAGAGTTCCTGGCAGATGTTCTTTGATGGGGCCGCCAACATGAATGGGAACGGAATAGGGGCAGTCTTGGTTAAACCAGATGGTTCACACATCCCGATTGCAGTAAAGCTGAGATTCCAGTGCACCAATAACATAGCAGAATACGAGGCATGCATAATCGGATTGCAAGCAGCCATGGATCATGGAGTAGAGGAACTTGACGTATATGGGGATTCGAGTCTTATCATCTTCCAAACAACTGGTGAGTGGAAAACCAAGGATCACAAATTGATCCCCTATCACCAGTACTTGGAAGAAATAAGCACAAATTTCACTCGAATTTCCTTCAACTATATGCCAAGGGCCAAGAATCAGTTTGCAGATGCTTTAGCAACCTTGGCTTCAATGGTCAGCATACCAGAAGGAGTAGACATCAGACCACTGGAAATTGAGGTCCGAGATGAACCGGCTTACTGTCTCGTTCTAGAGGGAGCACCAGAAGAAGCACCATGGTTTCAGGATATCAAGAACTTCTTGAATAATCGGAGTTTGCCGGAAAATGCCACTGTTACTGAGAAAAGGACAATACAGAGATTGGCTGGTCAATTTCTGCTAAGTGGTGGACATGTGTACAAAAGGTCACATAACGACATTCTGCTAAGATGTGTTGCCAAGGCTGAATCGGAAAGGCTGATTGAGATTGTACATGGAGGAGTCTGTGGGCCCCATATGAGTGGGCACATGCTGGCTAAGAAGATCCTGAGGCTGGGATACTACTGGACGACCATGGAACATGATTGTTGTATACATGTCAGGAGGTGCCACCAATGTCAGATATATGCAGATAATAAGCATGCACCCCCAGGTGAGCTGCACAACATGACATCGCCCTGGCCCTTCTCTATGTGGGGCATAGATGTTATTGGCATGATCTCCCCTAAGGCATCGAACGGGCACAGATTCATCCTGGTGGCGATTGACTATTTCACTAAGTGGGTGGAAGCAGCCTCATATGCAAATATCACAAGCAACCATGTTATTAAATTTCTGAAGCACAACATTATTTGTCGCTATGGACTGCCAAGTGCCATAGTATCAGACAACGCTTCAAATATTAAGAACAAGGACATGAAGAAAATGTGTGAGCAGTTTCAGATCACCCACCACAAGTCAGCTCCGTACAGGCCAAAGATGAATGGGGCAGTAGAAGCAGCCAACAAGAACATAAAGAAAATCATTCAGAAGATGGTAGTGAGCTACAAGGATTGGCATGAAATGCTGCCACTTGCTCTGCATGCATACAGAACCTCGATCCGGACTTCAACTGGGGCAACCCCGTACTCCCTAGTCTATGGGATGGAAGCGGTCTTGCCCGTGGAAGTAGAGATCCCATCACTCCGAGTGCTCATGGAAGCAGAACTAGAAGAAGCCGAATGGGTCCAATCAAGACATGATCAACTTAACCTGATAGAAGAAAAGCGGTTGAAAGCACTTTGCCATGGACAGTTGTACCAGAAGAGAATGGCCCGGGCTTACAATAAGAAAGTGAGGCCCAGAACTTTCCAAGAAGGAAACCTGGTGCTAAAGAAAATTCTACCATTTTTGGAAGATCCTCGTGGTAAGTTCAAGCCCAATTGGGAAGGCCCATATGTCGTCAAGAAATTCCTATCAGGGGGAGCACTCATCTTAGCAGAAATGGATGAGTCAGATTTTCCTGAGCCCATTAACTCTGATGCGGTAAAAATGTATTTTCCTTGAGTGAATATTTCTAGGAAATGATCCGAGGCCATTTTTCTTTATTTCCTTCAAAAGTTTTAATCCCTAGTCTAGCCAAGTTGAGCCGGTTCGTTTCTTTGATCAACCCAAACCGGATTTACAGTCAAATTGGGGCAAAATCAATTGGGGCAAAAGTAAGGAAAGAAAAAGAAAAAGAGAGGAAAAGCAATGGAAATGGCAAATGAAAGCCAAGTGTGAAAAAAGATGCAAAAAAATGCAATTTGGGGAAAAAGGGTTAAATTCATCATGACTGTAAGTCCGGTTGACCTATTTCCACACTTGAGAATTTTTGGGCCTTTAATACCCTTTCTTTCATAAATTGAGCCTAGCCTTTATTTCGTCCTATTTTTAAGCCCTCGGTGATCTTAGTTTGTTCATTCAAATATCAGAGTAAGATGGGTAATGACGGAATTCAGAAGCCGGCCCTAGTGAAAACCGTAACTGGCGCTAGGGGCAATATTGGCGAAAAGGCAAAAAGAAAAAAAATAATAAGAAAAATGAAAGAAAATCAGAGGTTGAGTTGATCATGGGGATCCGAGCTTCAAGCAAAGTTGGCATGAGCAGAATGGGGCAGTTTTGGCAGTTGGGAATGACTCTAAAGGTCCTAAGATGGACGGTTCTGATCCCTCAGTATTTTGTGGACTACCATTTTCATTATTTAACCTGGTTCTAATTCCTTTAATTATAGGTGATTAAGTGCATGGACCAAATTTCAAAAAAAAAATACAAAAAAAAATATAAAAAGGAAAAATTATACTTTGGCCAGTGATGATAAATCAAATACTTTTCATAAAACCTTTGTTTTTACAAGCATCTGAGCATTCTGAGGCCAATAATATAAAAACTTTATTTTGAATTAAATCCTTTGTATTTCCACTATTGGAGTTCAATTTTGTACAAAGGTATGAAAAATGTGCAGGAAATAAAGCTAGTCTCCTAGCCGCTCCTCAAGCTCCCGAATCCGAGCTGCCTGAGCTGCAATGACTCCTGAAGCCCCCTCTGCAGTGGGATCACTCAAGAAGGAAATGACCTCATCTGAAAGGGCCTGCTTGATCCTCATACTTCTAAGGTTGGCCAAAGTATCTTGGTACTTCTGCCGGATCATACGGACCTCAAAGCAACGGGCCTGCCTCTGCTCCTCCAGCTTCTCTTCCACGGCAATACGGCGTGAGGTCTGATCCTCAAGCTGCCTCTCCAGATAAGCACTCTGTATCCTGAGCTCCTGGGCCTCCCGTACCCATATCTGCTGAAGCCGCTTATGAGAAGCCCGCTCAGACTCTAGAATGTCCTCATAGGTGGGAGCCAAGACTACAGGAGGATCTTCGGGTACTGGGGCCTGAGTCTGTATCTGTTCCTTGATCCAGAAGAGATAATCCTTCACATGGGTTTCCGAGAAGACTGGACCATGCATAAAGCGGACATAAGACCACTCCTTCATCAACCAGGCATTCAGCTTCATAGAAAGAGGCCCAAGACGATCCTCATATCCACATGGGATGATAATCCCCTGGGTCGCTCGGAACTGACGAAGGACCCGCAGAGGAAGATAAAGCACTGCATGTCTCAGGCCAGCCAGAATCATAAAGTTGCGGTCTCGGAAGCTAATCACTGTCTCCGCATTAGGCTGATAAGTACCAGGCCATCTCACCTGGTCATCCTGAAGCGAGCCCAAGAAAGTGAACCAGCCTTGTTTGCCCCCTGGAATATCGGGGCACCCCCTGTTGCTCATCAAGAGAGGGACTTTCAGACTCGGGAAGAAGTGTCGATTGATCTCTTCAATCTGGCTCAAATGATCAAGTAGCCAAAGCTGCAAAGGAAGAGAGAGGTGTCAGCACATTGTAAAAAAAAAAAAAAAAAAAAAAAGCAAAAAAGGCAAAAAGAAAGCCAAAAAGCAAGAAAAAAAGAAAAAAAAAGAAAAAAAAAACTTTTTACCTGCAAGATCTGGGCACATGCTAGGAAGCGTTTCGACTTCCTATTGTAGCAGTCGGTTAAGGCCTGATATATCCCAGCTAAAATCATAGGGGCCAACCTCTCCCGCTCCCTAACCTGGCATATCACGGAAATCAAGGCCAAGTCCACCTCGTCATCTTCCCGTGGGAAAAGCAACTGGTTGACCACTATCAGGGTCAACGCATTGAATCGGGCCTCCTTATCTTCTCCCCTCAAAAGCTTCTCAATCAAAAAAGCCTTAGATAGGGTCAAAAGGGTGTCAGAATCCCCCAAGTCCTTCTTCCCTATGCCCAAAAAAGTAGAAGCTTCCTTCTTGTAACTGGGCCTAAGAGGTGGATTCACCACCTTCTCATCAAACCTCAGGCCCAGGATGGTTTCCACCTCCTCAATGGTTGGGGTCATTTCATGGGTCCCAAAGCGGAACAAGTTGAGATCAGGAACCCAATGACCAATCATGGCCTCTATAATCTCCCACCTGAAGGGAACCTTGGGAATGAGCAGGGTATGGCCTAGATTAGTAGAACCCCATCTCCTCTCCTCATCTAGGGTCATAGAGTTAACCCACCTTGTGTAAAAGGAATCCACAGGGTTGTACCTAGTGAGATTTGGGGGTTTTGATCTAAAAGGCTGTTTTGCAGGAGAGGCAGTGTGGACAGACAATAGTGGGGCAGAAGATGATCCGGATTCCATTGGATTTGACGGGAGCAAGCTAGAACTCAAGAGGAGGAAGAAAAAGGCGAAAAAGGGGGTTTCTAAACTCAAAAACTCGTAAAAAATGCCCAAATCCCGAGACTGGTTGCATTTATAGCATCTTTTAACATATCCGGTAACTCAGACCGGATACAAAGGCTTTGGTAATATCCGGATAAGTATACCGGATACAAAGGATTCCATGAATATCCGGTATGACATCCCGGATACAAAGACCAATCAATGTATCCGGTATGTCAGACCGGATACCGAGAAAAAATGCAAAAAAAGAGCTAAGGATGAAAAAATCCGAATTTTTTACCTGTTTTACCTGCTTACAAGTCATAATTGCATAGAATTGAGAGCAAAAGATGTGCAAGACATGATAGAATGAATAAAAAGTTTTTTTCATATATATCTGGAAGTTTTTGTACAGGGATGATAAAAATACATGAAAATGAAAAAAAATAATCCTAATCTACTCCTATGCAGGATCATCCCCGCGTCCTCGGCCGCGCCCACCTCTACGGCGTCTCCCCCAAAGTGCTCGGCCTCTAGAGTATGCAAGGATCCGCTCGGCTGCATGACGGGGATGCCGACCTACCACCTGCTGAAGATGATACTCCAAGCAATAATCCTCGAGATCTGGGGGAGGAGCAGGAGTAGAATCTGGGGAGGAAGCCTCGGGCTCAGCAGCAACCGGCCCAACTGGGCCCTCATCCAAAGCATCCTCTGCTCCCGCAGCTCCAAAAGGCCCAGCATCAGCAGCAGAGGGGCCAGGATCAGAAGTAGCTGAGTCCACAGAAAAGAGGAAATCAGAAGATTCAGATATAAGGAAGAATAAAAGAAGAGAATAAAAAGAAGATCATACCAGGAATGTCTGCAGAAGGAGCAGGAGGATCCGGCTCGTCAGGATCAGCAGCTGGGACATCCTCGGGATCAGAGGCCCGAGCAGGAGATGGATCAGGAATCAGGAAATCATGCTCAAAGAAGGCATCCTGATCATGGACCGGGCCCTGCACAAGTCAAACAAGCATATCAGAATATCAGAAACAGGAAAATGAAAAAAAATATAAGAAGGCCAGGTACCTGTCTAGCCTGGAGCTCAGCAACCAAGGCCTCCAGCTCCCTGATCCGGGCATCCCGCTGGGCCACGACCGCATCGTGCTCCGCGATCATATCATCGATCGCAGCCCGCTGGCTCTCGAACCGGTCCCGAATGGAGTTCAGCTCGTGTACCTGCCAACAAGAAAGGAAGCATGGTCAGAAATGCATAAGAAAGGAAAATAGGATAAAAACAGGAAGAATACAAGGCTTACCGTGTCCTCATGGATCCGGATACGGATCCCGCCAATCTCTGTCACCCCGGCACGAGTGGGTCGATCCATCAAGCATCCAATAGACACCCTCTGGAACCACTCGTCATAATCTCCGGCTGCTGTGAGCCCCTCGGCATCCAGGAAGTGATTGAACTGATCCACATCGAAGCCAGGAAGGAGAGTATCGGGACCCACAGCAGGAGGAGGGACGGGGATGCGAAGTGCGCCAGTGTGCTGGTAGTACAGGCGCTCTCCCAAGTACATCACCCTACCAAGCCTCCCAAGGAAGCACTGGTAAGGCTGACGTCGGAGATCTCGCTCAAAAGCATCCTGTACTGCCATCTCACGGGCAACTCCGACATCCACGTCATCTGGACGGGATAGAATGAGCTGCAAAGAAGCAAAGTGGTCAGATACAGGAAAGAAAATAGAAGAAAAAGAATAAGGCTTACATCAGATCGGCGGGCACGGTCTAAGTGCACCCGGGCAGTGCGAGGCTGGCTCCTATCGGCATCTCGAACCTGGGCCGACCATCGCAGGGCCACAGGAAAATCTGCAACCTCAGGAACTGGAGAGGGGCGGAAGAAGGTCATATAGGTGTACATGAACACCTGGCAAAAGAAAAATCAGTCAAGAAAAGATAAAGCCTAATGAATTAAACCAGACAGATGAATGCAATACCTGTAGAATCTGCCAGAAGAACCGGCTGCTGACTCCATCACCTCTCGGAGATGCTAAGCCCCGAACTGCTCGGCATAGCCCGGCCAAGATGGTCCCATAAATGAGCCGACCCCATGCTAGCTGGCGGGTCTGATGGAGATCTCTCAAAGCGTCCAAAAAGAGCGGACTGACACCAGTAGTATCCTCCGGGAAGAAGCAGCTCCCCAGCATCAGCAAGAATACGTGCCGGAAGATAGGAATAAATGCAGCATCATCCACAGCCACAGTCCTGTGTCTCCCCTCGAAATGTCGAGCCAGACTCTCCCGCAGCCAGCTAATGGAGAGCCGGCCGCTCCGCCCATCCCAAGCAGTAGGTGGCAGGGCCTGATATCCCAGGAGAAGTCCCATATCCTCCGCAGAAGGCCGCTCCAAGACGATGGTCCGCCCCGTCAGAGGAATGCCAGTAATCATCACAAAATCCGAGGGGCGGATCCCCAGCTCCACGTCCGGCAAATGAAATGACTGCGTCTCGGGGAAATATCTCTCCATCATGGCAAAAATAAGCGGACGGTCGGCTCTGAACGAAGGAATACTGAGGAAGTGATCCAGGTGGCACCTCCCAAACTTCCGCCTGAGTGCCGGAGAAAGTGACCGTGCCAACTCGCTGAATCTCCCCCAGCTGCCGCGCAAGTGGGAAGAGTAGTAGGGAAGCGGCACATCGGCCCTGATGCACATAGAGGGGTGGCTATCCAAGCCATGGAGGAGCTCTGTATCATGCACAGAAGCCCTCAACTCCTCAGAGACCCCTGCCAGAGCTACAGCAACCCCCTCTGGAGCCATATCTCTGGCTCTGCCTCGGCCTCTACCACGGCCTCTCTCGCCCTCAAGGGCCTGATCTTGAACTCTGCCTCTGCCTCTGCCTCGACCACGAGCCGGTGCAACCACGGGCTAAAATTCAAGAGAAAGATGTGAAGGTTGTGTGGGAAAGGAGAATAGAAGAAAGAAAGATTTGAAAGCCTACCTCAGCAGAGCTCTCCCTGGAGACATCCAATGGCTCAGACAAGGTAGCACTGGAGCTCGCCTCTGTCCGAGCCCTCGAACTAGAGGGCTGATCAGCAGGGTCAGCCTCCTCTCTAACTCGGGAACGACTCCTAGCCATCTACAACAGGGAAGTATCCTATGAATTTCAGTACAAATTTATCTAAAATCCTACTTTGCTTTTAATCTGGATTTAGTTCAAATTTATCAGAGATTTCAACTCTAGTTCATCAGGAATCTTATGTTCAGGAATTGTGGTTCGGTTCAAAGTCTTTAGAGAATATTTCTATATATATATATATTTTTTCACAAAGACTACTAACTGATAATTTACTGCAGGGTTTCTACAATTGTGCAAAAGCAAATGGTCTGAGCTAAAACAAGGATCTGAAGAAAACTAAGGAGTACAAAAACCAACCACAGAATGGTCCTGGCAGTTAGAGCACAACATTAACACCGGGCGGATTGAGAATCCCCGCATATCAAGAAGTAGCAGCAAGGCAGTCCTAAGTTTTGGACACTATCAAGTCAAGGATTGCACAAGCAACAGTCACATGGGCAGCTCCAAAAAGTGGCAATTGAAAGTCAAGAATCACATATCATGAAGTCTGAAAATTCTATCAATAGCTATATGGGAAATGCAAAATCATGCCATTCAGTGGGAAAGGCAATCCCAATCAGTGCAAGTAAAAGTCATGACATCACAAAAAATTTGAAGCATTGTAATCCAGCATGGTTTGTCCAAAACAACCAAGGCAATGGCAAGATTGGATTCATTAAAGCATCAATTCAGAAATTCAAACTCAAACTTGGCAGAAATTCAGAAATTCATGCAATTGACAGAAATCCAGACTTGGCAGATGCAGGCAATTGGGGAAATGGACAATTCTCCACAATTAAGAGAAATCCTAGCATGGCAAAATTTCTTGGATGTGGCAGTAAAGCACATTACAAAGGAAAAATAGCACATGGCATTGAAATTCGTCCAAATAAGCATGAATGGATTACCCATAACAATTCCAATCTCACTAACCTGGGCAAGCAGTGGAGAAGCAAATGCCTAATTGCAAATGGGACCCAAGGGACAAGTAGCCGGAGCAAGACCTCCAATGTCAGACTGAGAAATCACAAGAGAATGGGAAAAATCGAGCTAGGGCTCGACTGCGGCTGTCAAAGAGCAATCACTGAAGTCGCCGGAGTTGCAGGTCGTCGCCGGCAGCAATAGGAGTCGCCGGAGTTGCTAGAGATCGCCGGAGAAACAGGACGAGTCGTCGGGTGAAGAAGAAGAAGGAGATGGCCGGTCTGGGTAATCAGAGCAAGAAGAAAAGGAATGAAAGGTCGCGGTCGCGCGCGACTTAAGTAAACATGCGGGATCCGGATACTCAGGCCGGATACCCGCAGACCCTGTATTATCCGGATACACTTACCGGATACTAAAGAAAAAAAGAAAAAAAAATAGAAAAAAGCAGAAAAAATAGAAAAAATAGAGGAAAAAACAGGAAAGAATAGAAAAAAAAAAAAAGAAATGAAAAGAAAAAAAAGAAGAAGAAAAGGAAATGAAAAAAAAAAAAAAGGAAAAAAGAAAGAAAGAAAAAAGAAGAAAAGAAAAAAAAAGAAGGGAGCAAACTTGTGCTATAATTCTTACTATTTTCTCAAAAATCCTATTTTTGTCTTGAAATCCACCTCACAGCCACGAGAGCTCTGTGGAATTTGGGACAACTTTGGGAAATGTGCCTGGTCAAAAGGATGATATCCACTCAATTTTCAACTTGGTTTAATAAAAAAATCAGTTTTTCAAAAATCCTATTTTTGGGCTTAAAATCCACTTCACAGCCACAAAGGGCTCAGTGGAATTTAAGAACTCTTGGAGAGATGCCCCCTTAAAGTGAGGGCTTTTTGGCAAATCTCCACTCAAAAATGTTTTTCTACAGAAATTGAATTGAACCGAGCAAATCATGCTCAAGGGAATGCAATTTGGGTTTGTCTACTCTTTGCAGCTCACTGCTTCGCAGCTCCCACAAAGAGGGGCAGTTGTAGACACCCCAAATTGCACAAACAATCATCAAAAATTATTATCTCCTGGAAAGCCAGCACAGAATTTAAAGAAAATAAACTTTTACCTGTATCCGGATTGAGTATCCGGATACAAGTACCCTTTCCCGTATCCGGATAGTCATACCGGATACGTGTGAGCCTTAGCGTATCCGGTACCATGTACCGGATACCTTAAGGCCCTTTGTTATCCGGTCTGATATACCGGATACCTTAAGTTTGCTCAAAATTAGGGTTTTCCGAGAGCTTTTCACTTTTACCATTATGTCCCTCATTAAATGAGGGGAAATCGCGGAAATAACCTTAGGGTTTAGGTTGGAGGGGTTCTAGACATTAAGTTGTGTCTACCAATGACCTTAGCCCTTGCCTATAAATAGGAGCCTCCTCCTTGAGCAAAAAGACACACAACTCTTGTTTTGAATTCTCGCAAAGAAGAACTCCAAGAGAAGAAGGAAACCGCTGTGGAATCGCCTCCAGAACTCAGGTAAGCCTCAACTTTTCTTTTTATTTTTTGTCTTTACATTCCTAGATCTAGATCTCTTCTTCTACCTTTCTGTAGTGTAAAGCCTTGTTTGTATGTGTGGAAATCCTTCCCCGGCTCAAAGTATCTCAAGACTCCCCTAGCCGTAAAACGTGAAGGCGGATCTAGGAGAAACGAGACTGGGGATTGACCCTAGTACTAGAACCCATGTAGCGTAAGGCTTTTGAATGTTTGAAAACCGTTCCATATTCAAAGTACCCTTGATTATCTTAAAGAGAACAAAGGGAAACGATAATGGAACGGAACCCTAGGCTATGCTAGAACCTATTTTGTTGAATCTATATGCATGTGTATGGATCTTGCTTGGTTTTTTTCACTTTTGCACACATATCACTATTTTGGCGGGATAGGCTCATATTTGGGATTTATTGCATTTATTGTGATAAAACTCAAATAAATGGCCTAAATCAATTCTGGAGTGTTTTTAAATGTTTTTCAAAGGTTTTGGATTCATATCACACGAATCTCACACACTTTGTCAATTTTCGGATTTGATTTTCTTCAAAAGTGGCTTAACTTGACAGCACCTGTACCCCTACTTCGGACGTCCGTAACTTCATCATCCGGATGAATTTTGGGGCGATTCCAGAACCATGGGAAAGGTGAGGCTGTCTAGTTTATGTCCACCAAATTTCATGAATTTCTATCTAGCCGATTTTTGACACCTCTCTGTCGAAGTTAAGTGGACAGTTCAGGTTCAAGTACAGAACTTGTCACTTCGACGGACCGCCATGTGTTCGTTTTAAATCCGATTCGAGTGATTTTTGTTTCTGAATACTCTTTTATGAGTCTATTTTCAAATCCAGTTGGTTTCATAATTTTTGAATTCCATTTGAATTGTTGGTACCCGATTTACTCAGAACTGCTCATTTGCATTTTTCTGGGTAAATCTGTGATCTTCGGGGCCTGTTCGGGAGACCGCCCAAGGCACATCCGAAGGGATTTTTGTATGAGGCTAGTTTCTATGGAAAGATGACCATACAAACTTCAATCATACCAAATTTCGTGGACTTTGGTGTAGTGGATGTTTCTAGACAATTTTCCAAAGTTGCCCACTTACCACTTTTAAAAATCCCCAACAGCAACTTCAAAGGAGCATAACTCCTAGATTTTTCATTGGAATGAAGTGAAATTTTGCATGAGACTCTTATTTACCCTAATCTTTCAAATGGATTTGGTTTGGTTCAATTCAGAATTGGATTTGAATGATTTCAAGGCAAATGGTATACTTTTTACCAAATTTTCCGAATTTGATTTAACTTGGTTTTGAGCAATTTGTGCTTTGATTTCCATCTTTTGAGATATTCCAGAAGTGATATTGACATAAGAGAAGATCTAAAATCCATTTGGATCTTCATGTGAAAATATCATACATTGTCCTTTTTTTTAAGGTTTTCTATGATTTTTAGCAAGCTTTCTTACTTTGTTTTTGCATGAATATACACTTGGCAACCACTTCGTGTGGATGAATGGGGGTGCCTAACACCTTCCCCCGTTCATAATCTAATCCCCTTACCCATCTCTGGATTTTATTTTCAAGTAGGATTATTTTTATCCTAGAATTTGTCTTTTGGCTATTTTTGCCTACTTTTGAACTCTTTGGTGTCCATTCTCACCCCAAAATCATGAATGGTGGCGACTCTCCCAATTTTTGCGTCGATCCCCGTGTGTTGACGGAGGGACGATCACTCCGGTGATTTTTTCCCATGTCTCACAGAGAGAGGTAATATGCGTAAATAAGGCTTAGAAATCGAGCCATTTCGCAAATCCCCGAAACAGCCAAAACCCTATACTCAGTGCGGTTTCAACAGAACCGTCACTCTAATACGGTTTCCATGCAAATCCAACCAAACCGCACATAAAGGGCGGTTAAATTCAGTTACGCTCGTTATGATTGCTGTCGACGTGTCTCAACGGCCGAAGCTTCCGGAAGCCACGTGGCAGCTCACGCAACAAGCATGAATATCAACCGTGCTGTGTGTGCGGTTGCAATCGTACATACAGGGCGGTTCAGACCAAATTAACCAAAACCGCACATTCAGTATGGTTAGCACCTTTTTGGTTGGTTTTGAGCCTTAATTGCACAGGCCAGGCTTATTTACATGTAATATCGTTTAAGTAAATGTCCTCGTATTTTTTAATCTCCATTTACTTAAAATATTACATGTAAATAAACAAACACCCCCCATTTGAATCCATTAAAAATATTTCCAGACCCAAATTCCAAGTGAATAAAAAGTCAACTTTCCAGTTCCAGGCTAAATTCCGATTTTTCAGGTCTGGTAAAAAGATTCAACATGTTGATACAAAGGTATTTATCAAGATTAAAATTCTCAAAAAATTCATTTATGCAATAACATTGCTAAAAACCTGATTACCGGGAAAAATTATCTTCAAATCTTGCTTTAAAAAAGATTTCATTTTCTGGGGTCAAAAGTCAACAAAATTCAACCCGAAAAAGTTTGACTTTGTATAAAAGATTGAATTCGAGCCTTTTCCTTTGCGGCTTTGGATTCAAATGGGTTAAAGATCTCAAACCCAATGCTAAGAATTGAAAATTCCAATAAAATATTTCTCTCCTTCAAAATTTATCAAAAATCGTGCAATTTTGGGGTGTCTACAAAACCTAAAATGTCCTGTAAGTTTTAGCAAAATACTTTACTATGTGTACTAACCGACAAAATGACTCTTATCTATACATTTAGAGGTAACTTTCTATCAAATGTAGGAAGTTGGAACTTATTTGTGTTAAAACTTGTTTAATTGCATTAACTCTTCACTTTTAATCGGATATTTTATAGGTTATATTGGCTTCTAAATGAATTCTTTCTTCTTGGTAGAAAAAAGAGGCTTCAATATATGTGAAGAGAGGTTGTGCATAAGTGACAAATCTCAGGGATGTAATTGTAACTATCCCAAAAAAATGAAGTAGCAAATATACGGAAAGATATCACCATCCTCTCCCCACATTTTTCTCTACCTCTCTCTTTGTCTCCTCCTTTCTTCTTCTAGTAACAAGTGGGTGAAATTTTTTAAACAAAAACTAACGGCAAGAAGAATTAGAATAAAAAGAGAAAGTGACTTGCGTGCCCCTTCTGCCATTTTATTTTTCTTCTCCCTCTCTCTTATGTGGCATGTTCTTTTCCAAAAGAAAAATATAAAAAAAAGAAAAAGAAAATTATCTTTCTTTCACAGAAATGTCAACGTCCCTTCCTCTACATCTTGGAGAAAGGAGAGCAAAAATAGAATCCATTTAATCTTTAAGGAGAAAAAAAGAAAAAAGAAAAAGAAAGAAAGAAGATAAATGGATGTCTTGTAGAAGATAATTTCTCAAGGCTTTATAGATGAACAAGTATGGTTAAGAGGAAAAAAAAGGCATACAACTAGCTTGTGATTGGTTTATTGTTTGCTTCTTGCAAAGATGATACTAGCTTGTGAATGGTTTATTGTATTTTAAATATATTATTTATTTATTTTTTTTATGTTTAAATTCAAAGAGCCAATCACAATCCCAATTGAAGAGGATTTCTATCCACCCCAACCGCAAGTTACTTATTGGCATCCGATCTCAGTTGCGAACAATGGAAGTCATCACAACTATAAGGGAAAGTTGCTCAATACATGCAATATTTTAAATACTATTGAGTATTGACCAATATGCTATTCTATTTTAAATTTATTTCATGGCTAGCAAGCTCGGTCTTTTTTAACAGGTTCCCATGGCGGATTTTTGTGGCGGAGGCAATGGACAGTGGAAATATTGGAAAACAGGGAACATGAAAGTCTGCAATCGAAGGAAAAATTAATCTTCAAACCCTTAAAACCAGCTAAATTGCAATTCTAGGTCATGAAACTCCAATCGTGGTGTACCCTTTGTTGTGCTTTGGTTGTTTTAAGAGGACTCAAAATTCCTTTGTTTCTTGTGTGGGAAGAATAGTCTCACATTGGAAATTTACTGAAACCTCATTGTGTTAATATAGGATGGTGAGAAGTAAAGGGGTGCAACCCCTAAAGTGAGACATTGTTCCTTGTTGTCGGGGTTTCTTTGAATCACACGCGCTGCCGCTGCCGTTCGTCCGGTCGTGGTGTGGTGTGTGATTACTAATTTTTAATTGATTTAATTTTTGGTTTTATCTACAAACAAAACTATTTTATTGTTAATCGTTGAGTTTTACTTGTTATCGTTTTTTAATCGTTGGTTTATATCCGTTGGGTAATTAACGTTTTGATTAACAATGAGTTTATATCCGTTGGGGTTAGTAAGGTTAGTAACGTTAATAGCACCTATTAACGTTACTAATTGATCTATAAAAAGGGAAAGAGTTTCTAGTGTTTGAGAATCGATTAAAATACGCAGAACCCTTTCTTTCCTTTCTTCTCTTCGTCTGTCTTCATCCAATACCAGAGATTTCACTGCCTTTGAGTTCGCCTACGCCCAGCTTAGTTCGTGCAGCTTGCTGGAGGATCTATTAGACCGTTGAATGCTGGAAGCTACATCACCAACACCCAAGCACTGAGGAAACGTTCCGAAAGGGGGTGCTGAAAGGCTTTAAGCACAGGGGTTTTTTCTAGCCTCGCCTCGGTCTTCCATTCAATAAGTCTTCCCATTATTTGGATAAATTTTTATCTTCCTTATCACTGTTTGTTATTTTTACTGTTTTATTGCCGTATTTTCTATTCTCTGATTTGCCTATTTTCTCTTCTTTATATTCGTGAATCTGTTATCATTTATACATTTCACTATTGACCATATATTCATATATCTGATCCCTGTTATTGCTTCCTATCTCTGCTTCCTGTTATTCTTGGTTTATTTGAGTTTTTCAAAATTTATCTATTCCCTGATATCTCTGTTACAGCACCCGGTTAACTTCTATTGCTTCTTGTTTAATTGTTTATTGTTACATTGTGTCATGCTAATGTCTGTTATTGCTTAGAATTGTCACAAGTTTGTTCTGGGTTTCATTGTGCCTATTCTGCATGCTAAAGTATTTCTTGTTTTATTGTTTAACAGAAATCAGGTTAAAGTTTTGTTTCATTGTTCATTGTTACAGCACCCTGATTTCTGTTATTTGGTTTCATCACATTTGTTAGAACCATATTGTTGGTATCTGTTCGTTCTTGTCAAATTTCTGAATTACAGCATCTTGTCTTTGCTCTATTTTAGTACCTGAAAATCAACACCCTTTGCCGTCGTCACTAAGAAACCATATTTTGCTTCAATTCATCAATCTTCTATCGAAACCTTCTCAGACATGGCTGTTTGTGGCTATTCTCATCTGCAGTCTTTCATTCTCACGTTCATGGTTTTTATTAACTTTTTGTTGCTGATACCCTTTGCGCATCCATTATCTTTTAGATTTTCCCATTTTGATCCGAATAATGATCATGACATAGAGTACCAGGGAGATGCTTTTCCTCTCAACTTCACCATCAAACTCACCATGGATCAAAACGGTAGATATATTAACTGGAGTTTTGGTAGAGCAACGTACAGCAAACCAGTGTAGCTGGGGAACAAAACTATAGGAACTCTCATCGATTTCATTACTGATTTCTACTTCTTTCACTACAAAAAAATGGTAATTTAGCGGCGAGAGATAAGCCGCTTTTAGCAGCGGTCTTTAGGTGACCGCTGCTAAGAGCCATGGTTTATTTCGGTTTGACGTCGGTCTCGGTTCAACGTTGGTCTCTCTATGTCTGTTTCTCTCCTGTTTTCGCTCTCTCACCTTCTCTCTCTCTCTATCTCTGCAAACTACTCCCCAATCTTCCATTTCTCCCACACTCTTGCACCGGAAGGATTTGGCGCTCAAACTCCCTTGCACATACGCCTTGCCTCTGCCGTTGTTGGCCGAAGAAAACTGTCTGTAGATACTTTGAAAGGAGAATGATGGTTTTTCACTTCTTTAACCGTGCAATTCTCACCTTCGATCCTCACGCCTTCTACTACACGGCGACGCCATTGTAAGTCCTCCTTTGTTCTTCTTTCTTTAGTTTCCATCCTCTTTCCTATAATTTACTGATCTGCCATTGTTAGATCCTTGGATCGTAGATCTTATTTCGGGAAATGAAAACCTAGAAATTGATTTGTGTTCCGAAAGGAATACTAGTTGCGGAATCATCGTTATCAATTATCATGAATACATCATTTGCCCGGGCAATACATCGAATTCATGTTTGATCAATATTGCTATTGTTAGGCTTCATTTGTGCCTTGAATGTTTTGTTTAGTTCAATATCTTTGTTGTATTGGAATTGAATTTGATTCGTATTAAATGTCTGCATGTGCAGATCAGAATATGATACAATCGGTACTTCCATCAAAGTTGCTATTGTCTATCTCGGGATGGCTTTAGTGAAGGTCTGTAAAACCTACTTCACAAACAACATTGGTTCAATCAAACCTTTGGAGTAATTCTCGAAACATATGCCTTCTGCGTTGTATTCTTATGCTGTTCTTTTACATCTGAGTTTATTCTTGATTATGTTGGCAGCTTATTTGCTTGGCTGCGTTTCTGAAGGTGCCTGAGAATGACAGATTTGATCCATATTAGGTATATTTATGAGTTGATTTTGCTTAAACATTAAAACCTCAGATTCTTACATGAAGGATTCCAATTTAAGAAGATAGAAATGAGATCAGAAAGCTTCGTTGTATTGGATGTTTTCTCTTTCAAATCTGAATTCAGTTAGCTTTTCCTCCTTCCGATATGAGACCAGATCGCCGGAATCTGCTTTTCAAGCATTCTCCGAACCTCAATTAATCGCACACAAGTTTGAAGAGACTCAAGAGCAAGACTGGCGTTTCTGCTTATATTTCGAGCTTCCACAAATTGATCAAGAGAAGCAAGGAGCGGGACAGATCCGGGCAGGGGCTGGGGCAGGGCAAAATTTTTTTTGTGCAAAATGACCTTTTAGCGGCGGGCAGAGCTGCTGCAAATTCTTTCAGCGACGGAGCATTCAGTGGTGGACAAGTGTCGTGCAGTAAAAGATTTAGTGGCAATCTTTTTGGATTTAGCAGCGGTCTCTGCCCGCCGCTAAAACCCTTGTTTTTCGTAGTGTTTGTAACACCGAAGGATAAGAACAGTTCAGGATATGGGCTTGTGTTCTTCCTGGCGGCCAACTGTTCCTTGCCTTCAAATTCCTCCGGTGAGTGCCTTGGTATTGTAAACTGTAACAACAAATTCAACTCATCTGAGAACCCATTTGTTGCTATAGAGATCGATATCTATAAAAATAGCTGGGATGCCAATTACGACCACTTTGGTATCAACATCAATTCTATCGCATCTGTTGTAACTGGTACATGGCTGTCTGAATCGAGGCGGGTGAATGCCCGGGCTAAGTACGACTCAGATTCAAAAACTCTTACAATCTTCGTGACTTTTGATGACATGCCGAACTCCATTTACAACATCTTTCATGTTGTAGATCTTATCATTGACAACCCACAAAAGTTGTCTCCGCTTATCTATAGCCAACTCAGCAGGGACATGCCATAAAATTAGCTTAGGAGGGGCAAACAATTAGTCACAATAAATTCAACTATATTAACATTTAAATATTTTAGAAAAATTACTATTAAAAAAATAGAAAAATTATGAAAGGGTCACTTTTGGCAGGTATGTACAAAAAAATTCCAGAAAAAAACTTCTTTCTATAAAAGGGTCAATTTAAAAAAAAAAAATTTGAATCATAAGATAACTTTATTGTTGCTATGTAGGATATAAGTGCAACCTACTGTAATATAAAAAAAATGTTATAATAAATCATAAGTTGAAATTAAGTGCTTAATTAGCCATCCCAATGTGGCCTTAATCGCAATACTAAATTGTGAAAATTTGTCGTATATGTACTGTTTATTGGTGGAGATCGATGCTGCTATGGACCTCTGATTTATCGTATTGAATTTGAAATCAATTAAAATATATACCCTCATCCCTTTTGAGAAGAAGAGCTGCCTAGCTGGTGCTCGGCACCATGGCTGCCCTCGTTTCTAGGACCAATCGACACCGACCGATTTCCTCTACGGCCGATTTCTCTACGGCCGATTTACGGCGTCAATCCGTTTAAGACGAGTGGATAAGAAGGTCTCGTGCGGCTCACGAGACCTTCTTATCGTTTTTAACCTGGTTCATGGGTCGACCTAGACGAACCGGTTTTCATGACCCAACCGACCATCTGGTTCGTCCAAAGGAAAATGAGGGAGGACGATGGCGACTGAGAGCTCGCGGGGATTTTCAACTTTTGCCAAAAAATATTTGCCGCCAATCATTTCGTTTACACCTTTGGTTGGATGCAACGAAACAGTGGAGCAACCCATTTCCTCTACTCTTTCGTTGCCACTTCATTGTGGATTGGTAGGAGATTTGAAGTGGTGTCTGTTGATGCACATCTAATTTCAATCGGGATGACGATTTCTAAGCCTTCTTCTACCTCTGCGTCTTTTGCACATCGTGGTAAGTTCATCCTCTGCTACTCGTTTTCCCTTGTTCATTTTGTTTTATTTTATTCTTGAACCCACGTTTCACATCGAAACCAATTTTGTTCAGATATGGAAAATGGGAGTCAAATGATGTCTGAGCCAATAAATGGCATTGCAGACATCAACGCTCATTTGGTTGACCAATGTGACGTTATACAATTGAGCAGTGAAAGTGAGTTGATACCGATGGTTGGCATGGTTTTTGCCACTGAAGAGGACGGTTTTAGATTTTATAAGGAATATGCCAGAAGCACTGGGTTTGGTATTAGAAGAGATACGGTTCATAGAAGAAAAGATACAGGGGTAATTTTTGATAGAATTTTTTGCTGTTCAAGAGAAGGTCATCGGCGACATGATAAAAGAGATACGGAAGTTCAAAAGCACCGTGCTGAGACCAGGATTGGTTGTATGGCACGATTGAGGATTTTGATGAATGGCGAGGGAAAATTTGTGGTGTCGCAATTTGAACCAAAGCATAATCATCAGTTACTTTTGCCTAAGATGGCTCATATGTTAAGATCTCATAGGCAAGTAAGTGAGATCCAGGCTACGGAAATCGATTTAGCAGATAAAACAGGAATTGCTCCGAAAGCAATTGTAGAACTTATGCAAAGAGAAGCTGGGGGTGTTGATACTCTTGGATTTATGCATGCGGATTGTCAAAACTATTTGCGTTCGAAACGCACGACTGCCATAGAAGCTGGGCAGGCAGGGGCCTTGATTCAATATTTTGTTAAGAGGCAGGTAGAGGATCAATCATTTTTCTATTCTATTGAGCTCGACACCAAAGATCTGATAACAAGTCTTTTTTGGGCGGATGGAGGAATGATAGAGGATTATAAGGCTTTCGGTGACGTTGTATGTTTCGATACAACGTATAAGACGAATAAGGAAGGGCGTATTTTTGGATTATTTGTTGGGGTAAATCATCATAGACAAAGTATTGTCTTTGGAGCAGCCTTACTTTATGATGAAACAATACCGACGTTTTGCTGGCTCTTCAAAACATTTGTTACAGCTATGTCTGGGAAAGAACCAAGAACACTTCTCACTGATCATGATCAAGCAATGACAAGTGCAATTGCTTGTGTATTACCAAGAACGTATCATCGTTTTTGTGTGTGGCACATGTTTCAGAACGCGGCAAAACATCTAAGTGATGTGTTTAATCGTGAGAAATCTTTTGCAAATGAATTTTCACGATGTGTGTACGAGTATGAGGATGAAGATGAGTTTGTGGATGCGTGGAATGCGATGATTACCAAATATAATCTGTCTGACAATAGTTGGTTGCAGGCAAGATTTGATGAGAGAGAGAAATGGTCATTGGCATACGGTAGGAATACGTTTTCTGCTGAGATGAGCACCACACAAAGGTCTGAAAGCATGAATGCAAACTTGAAGAAGCATTTGCAAAGTCAGAAAGAATTTATGCGGTTCCTGTGGCATTTTGACAGACTACTAGAGGATAGAAGGTATGAGGAGTTGAAAGCAGATTGCAAAATGCTTACTACTGTTCCAGTTATTGAGGCTCCAAGTATGATGTTAGATGGTGTCAAGATGATATACACAATGTCAATTTTTGAGAAGGTTAAGAAAGAGGCGTATAATGTCATGAACTGTGTCCCCTGCAAATGTGGTGAGATTGGCACACTTTCAGAGTATAAGGTTGTTAATAATCTTGAGCGTCGGCGTAGAGAGCACACAGTTACATTTGAATCTTCGACTGTCACCGTCAAGTGTAGTTGCAAGAAATATGAGTACGTGGGAATACTATGTTGCCATGTCCTTATTGTGTTGCTAGTAAATGGAATCACACATATCCCAAAGCATTACATCATGAAGCGATGGACAAGGGATGCGAAGAACTTGGATATTTTGCCACGAACCGAGGGATCAATGGAGGAGAATGATCCTAAAGTCGAAACAACCAAAAGATACAAAGATCTATGTTATATGTATATGCAGATTATAAAGCAAGCTGCACAATACCGGGAGTCGTATGAGCATGCTGTGGAATTGGCAAATAAGTTAAAAGACGGAGTCCGTACAATTGCAATTGGCAAAACATTGGAAAATCAATCTCAAAACCATCCGACCGCAACATATAGTACAGCCGGCTCCCAAAATACAACGGCTGACTACGTTGTAGGCGGCACTGAGGGAGTAAGCACGTGCGGTGCTACTGACAATCATACTTCTAATGACGGAGCTTTGATAGAAGATGTACTTTCTAAAGTGAAAGGTATTCGGAAGAAGGATAAGGGTGGTCGTGCAGGAACAAGTGTGCGTCGAATTCCAGGAGCACTCAATAAAGCCATCAGGAAGAGATCCAAAAGATCAGAATATGCTGGGAGCCCGTTGCATATAGATGCTATCAAACAGAACCATAAAAGCGGAACAAAGGGTAAACGTTCGAACTTTGAAGTTGGTACCTGTTCCAATGCAACTCCTATTGTCAATCATACTGTTCCATCGGCTCCATTTGGAAATGAGCTATTGATGATCCCATCCGATGTCCATTTGAATCCATATACTCTTTGCATTCAGGTATTTGCTGTCTTTAATTTTTGATTCACTTTCTACAACTGTGGCGGATTATTTATGTTGGGTAGTTTGTGCGTTGTACAGCAACCGTTGCGATATACGCGTGCGGTAGAAAGTAGTGTGGATGAACACACTAATGGCTCGACACCAAGCACGTATGACTCATCTCAATGCAGCCGAGATTCCCTTCGTCAATGTGATCAACCTTTTACTCAATTGTTGCAGGTGCGAATACTATAAGTTGTTGAGTTTTTTTCATAATATCACATGTATTTAACGCAACACTTTTTTCTTCAGACGTATTTATCTCCTGTTGGATCTCAACCATATAGAAGCGTTTGAAGGTCGCAAACAGGTAATTGAATTGTTTTATTAGAAATTATTTCACGTGCAAATTGTTTAATATATATTTTAAACTAAAGGAATGCTTGCTAACTTATTGATCCAGAAAATATGATTTGTTCTCAATGCACAGTGTCTAATCTATATTTTGAACATGATTTTGTTATATTGCATTTAGGTTGTTGAGAGTGGGGGAAAACACATAGAAATTGCTGTGATGACAAAAGATAAGGGACTGCAACAGCTTGATGAGGCGGCAATTGATGCAACTGTTACTGAGCTCGAAGCAGAGAAAGCAGCAGCAGAAGCTACAAACAAGGCTCTTTGATTGTTGGGATACTTAATTCTTTACTTCAAATTTGTGGAATTATGTATTGAATCTTTGTTTTAAAATAGGTTGTGATTCACTTAAAATTCGAAGTGAATAGTTATAGCAATTGATTATTACTCCCGAATATTACGAATCAATGTCTTGCCAAGAAGAAACGCTAATTTCCCTAAGTGAACGTATGTTAAATGAAAGACCACAAGCATTTCGAAGAAATTAAGCAAAATAAAAATCGTAACTCCAAAACATTGGAATAAGCGTGCACAATTAGTGTGCTACATTTTGAAGAGTGCAAGCCACTAATGGGTACAACCTTAAATACATATAACACAAATACAACGTTTGTACACAAAATATAGTTCAAGGCTACGACAAAATACTAAAATTTCAGCTCCCCTCCTTGCTTCAGTCTGCCTCACGTTCTTCATCGTCATCATCCTCGTCATCATCCTTGTCTTCCTCCCCCTCTTCGTCCTCTTGCTCCTGGTTAAAGTGCAGTTGAAGTTGCGACACTGCTCCCTGTATCTCTGCAAGCTGCCGGCTTTGCGTCTCTTGGGTCGACCGGATCAACGCCACTTCTGCGCGCGATTGTTGCTGGACTTCATAAATCCTTGACAAATAATCCATAACGGCAGGTGGATCAAATGAAGGAGCAGCCGAAGATGAACCAGAATGAGAGGTTCCAGCCTGGGAAGATAATTGACGCCGTGGACGAAGAGCACCAGCCCGAGTAGCAGTATTAGCATGCGCAACACTCTGTGCTACGGTTGTAGGCCCAATAGGCGGTGGAAGCACTAGAGGTCGCTCAATTTCTGGGATTACTACGTCAAGTCCTTGCATGAGTCGGGTAATGAGGCAAGGGAATATAAGTTTCCGCTTCCGTTTGAAGTGCATTATAATGTGTAGCATGGAACGAATCATTTGAGAAGGAAGGTCTATTGAATGACCTTGGAGTAATGCATAAAAGAAGCTAAGTCTCTGGAGTGGGAGGGTATGTAAATGAGCCACTGGGCATATGTTAGTGCTCATAATCCGAAGAACAACCGACCGATGAGTTGGAATATTATCAATCACTAGATGTGTTCCATAGAAAGGGGTAGTACTGCCTAACACAAATGATGCCATAACAGTAGGTGAAGGGGTGTCTGTCTCATGGTAAGGATATCGAGGCTCAGACACTCTTGGTATCCCTAATATCTCAGAGATGATACCAGGGGTGATGGAAATTGTTCGACCACGAAAATACACTTTAAATCTGGGAGGGGTAAGGGACCAATCATGCACGTTTGCATAGAACTCCCGAACAAGGATGGCTTGGGGTGCAGGAAGATTTGTGAGCAAAGGCTCCCAACCCCTAGAAATAAAAACTGAAGTAATCTCGGGATCAAGCTCGCGGATTATTACCTCCCGCTCTAACAAGAGACTCCGGTTGTGCAGGTATTGACGAAACCTCATTTGCGCATGGCGGTCAATAAAATATTCAGTATCAAAATCATGAGGTTGTACGTTAGACGTAGACCCTCGGCTGCGTTTTTTAGGCATCTGCATTAACAGTATAGTATTAGATCGCGATGAAAAGAAAGGTTGAGATGCACATATTCAAGCAATGGAAGAAGGAGAAAGGAAATATAACAAAAAAAAAATATATATATATATATGAAATCGTTTAAAAACCAACGAAAAGATACACCCAATGCATGAACGACAAGCGTCATTGGTTAAATAAGATGAAATCGTTTAAGAAGTGTGACGAAACAACGACAAGAGTCATTTTCTTCAATGTATAAACCATCCTAAATGAAATCCTAAAACATGGAAATGTGAACGAAATATTGGGCGAACGAAATATTGTTTGAAGAGAAATGTTAAATATTGTCCCCACGTACCTTGGGTGAACGAAATATTGCCCTGGATTCAATCTGAAGCACAACGTTGCAAATGTGTGGCGAATCGATTTGGAGTAGTGGAAGGGGTGGTGATGGTCGCAACAAGGAGAGAATACGAAGAAGAGGGATCGCAGGGTTTTTAAGCTCGGGTTTTATTTTTTTAAAAATTACGGCTTGACGCTCGAGCGGCTCGAAGTCGCGCGCAGAGCGTCACTTGTTGCTTCTATGTGGTATTTACAATTTTTCCTTGACGCTCGAGCGGCCCCAAGTCACGCGCAAAGCGTCACTCTCGGGTTCTCTGAGTTTTTCAATTTTGCCTTGACGCTCGAGCGGCCCCAAGTCGCGCGCAAAGCGTCACTCTCGGGTTCTCTGAGTTTTTCAATTTTGCCTTGACGCTCGAGCGGCCCGAAATCGCCTCGAAAGCGCCATACTTAGACTTTTCTGGGTTCGCGCATGACACGCTTGACGCTCGAGCGGCGCGAAATCGCGCCTAAAGCGCCATACTTAGACTTTTCTCACCTCGTTCATTGTCCCTACCATGGTTGGACTTGTACCTAGGCATGGTTGGACTTGTACCTAGGCATGGTTTGACTTGTACCTAGGCATGGTTTGACTTGTACCTAGGCATGGTTGGACTTGTACCTAGGCATGGTTTGACTTGTACCTAGGCATGGTTTGACTTGTACCTAGGCATGCATGGTTGGACTTGTACCTAGGCATGGTTTGACCTAGGCATGGTTTGACTTGTACCTAGGCATGGTTTGACTTGTACCTATGCATGGTTGGACTTGTACCTAGGCATGGTTTGACTTGTACCTACGCATGGTTTGACTTGTAACTACGCATGGTTTGACTTGTAACGAGGCATGGTTTGACTTGTACGTAGGCATGGTTTGACTTGTACCTACGCATGGTTTGACTTGTAACTACGCATGGTTTGACTTGTAACGAGGCATGGTTTGACTTGTACGTAGGCATGGTTTGACTTGTAACTACGCATGGTTTGACTTGTACCTAGGCATGGTTGGACTTGTACCTAGGCATGCATGGTTGGACTTGTACCTACGCATGCTTGGACTTGTACCTACGCATGGTTTGACTTGTACCTAGGCATGCTTGGACTTGTACCTAGGCATGGTTGGACTTGTACCTACGCATGGTTGGACTTGTACCTAGGCATGCTTGGACTTGTACCTAGGCATGCTTTGACTTGTACCTAGGCATGGTTTGACTTGTACCTAGGCATGCTTTGACTTGTACCTACGCATGGTTTGACTTGTACCTAGGCATGCTTTGACTTGTACCTACGCATGGTTGGACTTGTACCTAGGCATGGTTTGACTTGTACCTAGGCATGGTTTGACATCGATTATCTCTTCTATAATTTATTTTTTCGACTAAATTAAAAGAGCAAATTGGTCGACCAATGTAACTAATTAAGTAGGTCTTTTCTAAAATGTCTTAAGAGCTTAAATTTAAAAAAGAGATTGATAATATTACAATTTACAATTGTAAAAACGGAGAAAAGACCTGTCATCACAGTAGAAGGAAGTAACTTAAAAAAGGGATTGATAATATTGTAAATTTACAATTGTCTTCCTCTCACAAACAATTTCATGTACAATTTAATTCTACAACCATCTTCCGTTGTACAATTTGATGTGTATGTACAATTTTAATGTACAAATAATTTAATGTATAATCGTCCGCTGTACGTTGATGTTTAAGATGGCCTTCAGCTTCTTCACCTTGCTATCAAGCCACGAATGCCGGAGTTGTGAATCTTGCAAATAAACAACGAAAAGTACGCACCTGAGTGTTATTAGTTTCAAATAACCTTGTTATTGAACATGTGACAGATAGGTCTTACCTCTTAGGCTTCTTCACCTTCACTACTCTCCTCTTCACGCGCCTCTTCACTTGTGTTTGCTGCCTTAGAAACAATGATATCCCGTACTTGGTTTGAAGGGTGCTTAACGAAGTTAACAAGGAACTTATCCCTACAGTGTGCGATATTACTCTGAATTCATAGAAGACGTACTTGTGTGTTACTAGCGACGTACTTGATAACTATAATTATAAAAAAACATTTAACTCATATACGCACCTGATCAAATGCTGGAGACAAGGTGCTGCCATCCCACACTTCCATGAATTTCATCCAAAAAACACCACAATCATACCTAACAGCACATCACTTGTAAGAAACTAGCATATGTATGACGCGAAACAAACTTACGTATGAAGCGAAACAAACCTAACGGCTTACCCGTTGGTTTGGTGTGGGACCGTAACCTGCCGCAACTCCCACTGTAAAAGTGGAAATTCATCACCACCTCCGAAGTCATGTAAGATCTTATCCAACATCTGGATCTAAAAGTGACGAAGCGAGTGTCAATATAATAAGTATTGTAAATGGTATGAGAAAAATTCATTAATATCAAAATTACTTGTGTTTCAATTCTGGATTGATGTCCTGCACGACGCGCCCCATCCATTGAGTCAAGCACATCCACTCTCCGCCCTTTTAGGTTTAAAACTAAAAGAAACCAATGATTGCGCCGATTCATGGGAACAAAAATCTACAGTATAGTAAGATAACCTTATCAATAAAAAACCGATTACAGACTGCTAAGTAAGGATAAAAGTATAAAAAATCTGAAACAAATAATTTATGAAGGTGGCACATTGCATTGCATCACAAGAAACTTACAAGATCGCATGCAACCACAGAATATCCAAGTCGCCCTGGATCGAAGTGAGGACGCAAGGATTCGGTGGAACCACGATTAATATTCATTATCCACTCCTGCATGATACATGCAAGGAAATTTAATTCATTAGTCTGGCCTTGAACAAAAAACAATTAAAATACAAAGAAGTCCTTACACAAACGTATGTGGGGCAATAATGTCGGCTGACTTTGCGGGTAGTCGACAATTGTTGGTTCTTTGTAAGACATACTCCAAAAGCATTGATAGCCTATAAAAAAAATACCATTGAGCGATGACATGTACAATTGAACAACCAATATATAATTCACAGGATAGGATTTGCATACCACACTATTAACATGTTTGTTGTCTAACAAACATGCCAATTCAGATGCTGACGCATAGATGGAATCAAATTTGAATATAATTTCACTGACAAAAACGAGGAGGAATTATTCACTACGAATTATAATACATAAATTACATTTACAAGTTAGTTTCAAAATAAAAATCTTACTCAGATTTCTTGTTTTTGCGAACGTATCGTAGGATTGAGCTTTCTTCTGGGCCCAATCGAGGACGGAGGCGATGGCCTATATATGGAGTGCGACAAAGTTTACCACGTGACTTCTTGCGTGACCCTCTTCGGGGTTTGGTGACCTCGATCCCTGTGACGCTTCGAGCAGGAACTATCTCCACCTCATCTACTTGCATTTTATCTGTCTGGACCTCCGCAAACACCGCTGTGTCGAGAGCATCGGTATGATCTCCACTCTCGTGGGTGGTATGATGGGAGGGTGACATCCTTGCTTCATCAGGGACATCGGGCATGGGAGAATCGGGAGCATCCATATGATCAAGGCTCTCATGTGGCACGTGGATATCGGAGGGGTCGACAGTTTCCCTTGACTTCACGTGATTTAGCATCTCCCTATACGTGTCCAATATCTTCGTAAGATGACCCTGAATAACCTGGAATACACAACACCCAATCATAAAACATGCGGATGTGTTCTTAATAAGAAAACGTGCGGTATAAGACAAAAATAAAATAAAATAAAGAAACCAATCTTACAGGATCTGGATCTCCACGAAATTGCCCAAGATCAATGATATTTAGTTCATCTGCATTGCCTGATGCCTCATCTTGCACCCGGCTCTCGGCATGGTGCTCAACCACCTACAATTTTAGTGAGTACATATAAATGTTGCGTTATTTGAAAAATTGACAACAAAATCTACAAGTGACGAAGCAATTCAACTCAAATTTATATATGTATACCTTCCCCTTCCCATACCCACCAAGTGTCGTTTCATCTTTCTCCCTTTGGAAAATCAATGTATCCGTCCACGCTGCCATACGTGGAGTAGTGGAAGGTGTTGGTCGACCAACGATCAGCCGATCGTAATACAAAAACTAAGCAATAATCGAATTATCAGTAGACGCACAAACAGAATCATAAGCTAGAGTAAACAAGCCAATTCATCTAGTAAATACTATACGTACCTGTAAAAATAATAAGCACCCATTGACGCATTTCCGTTTGCCCATTTGAAACTCAGCTACGTGATGCATCAATGTGTCTAAAAGATACTTTCCCCAGTTGTAATTTCCTATCCTCTCTACATCGACCAGCAAGGGAAGATAGAATGCACTCACGTCAATCTTTGAAGATGGATTTATTAAGGTTGTAAACGAATATAATACAAAAGAACAGATCAACTCATGATTGTTCTTTGGACTCTTCAAGCTATCCTCAACATTCTGAATAGGGATGATTCCATTTTGTACCCCGTAAAAGCTATACAACTCTGTCACATCGGGGATTTCTGATTTAGATGTATCAACATCTATCCCTTGTACGGGTAACCCAATTATCCTCTCCACGTCGTGTGTGTCGAAGAAAATATTCAGTTCCCCAACTTTAATACATCTCTTCTTAGTATCAACTTTCGGAACAATCCAATGACAGAGTCGTCGATTAAGCTTTGTCACGTGTAAATTCAGTAGGCACTGAAAGCCACTCTCTCTAAGGCATTGCTCCTGAGAATCGGTGAACGAAATTGCGTGCATGAACGCAATGAAACGTCCAGGTGAACAACGTGTCTGTAGCTCAGCCTACACAAAACAAACGTGAAACGAAAGAATATATCAGTCTCAACTAATTATCCCCAATAATTTCAATTATAGATATGACATTTCACGAACCTGTTGTGTTTTTCGCGGCCCTGGTTGTGGCACAGCCCTCCTGTATTCATCCCACTCAAGCCGTGACGCTCTCTTAAATTCTTCTTTCTCAGCCTCATTCATTGCCCTCCATGCTTCAGCAGCATCCGCGAATAACTGAAATGCAATAACTAAATAGATAAATTCATTTGAATAAGATCAACAAAGTGCAAAATAAATAAAATAAATGATTTCCTTAACCGTTACCATTGATAATTCCTACCTGCTGCTTCGTGCGGATTTGTTCACCTTCAATAAATCTCTTTGTTCTTTCATTTACATAGTAGTCCCTGAAAAAACAATAGGAAAATCATGGCCAATAATAACTTAATAATTACAACGATGCAAAAGGAATTAAAGTAACCGGCATGTTGACAACCATACTCAAACTTTTACGAAGAGTTAAACCAAAATATTGGATTGCTTCCATGCTTGCTTGTAGAACAAAACAAATAAATAAGTGAAGGAAACTTTACCTGAAATGTAGCCAACTGTTGCGCGGCTGTTTTCTTTTTGTTGACGATGATCCAACGGTTTCCATTGCAGTAGTCAAAATTTTCCTGCACATTATCAGAGCCAATGTCACAATTCCTTGTTTAAGTCAAATTTGTAATCCATATGGCTAGAGTGTTACAATCCTTCTTGCAGAAGTTTAAACCTTGAATATTCTCATTCATTTTGATCAACCTGGCATGACGGAACAGTGACGGCAATTGTTCAACTTGCATAATTTAGAAAGACAAAAAGATTAGAGAACCAGGGTGAATTTCAACTTCTCTACAGATTTTTGAAGCCCTAGATTTTTAATTAATTCTACCTTTTAAGTTAATATTTTGGAATTAACGAAGTGCTATTAACAATGATAAGTTGTCTCAACAGAATATAAATGAATTCATCTCAAACACAAAGGTTTCGATCAGTTTACTCCAACTTTTAGAATAGGACATGTTTGAAAATTCATTTAAAATTAACTACCCGGCCACCTCACGCACGAAAAATGGTTTTTTGAAAGACAAATTGATCAGAAGAATTAGATGTCAAATAAAATATCATCTCACAAACGCGAGGTAATCGCACAAAAATGCAAGCTTGTGTGCATTCAAACATTATACATGTTTATATTTGAAGATAAAAATTCATTCACAGTGTGGCATCTATCTGTAAGTGAGGGAGGGTGTTTTTTTCTCAGAAATTAACTTCACTCAGTCGTAATGATATTGCTAGTAAAACAATACTTCATTCATACGTATACAATTTTATGAAGGCAATTTTTAAAGAATGATGGCATATTATTGTACTTCTCTATGCCGTTTGTGTTTTGAAATACTTTACACACTCCAACTAAAAGTTACAATATGAGTCCTAGAATAGAGGTGTGTTGACAGTTCTTCCATTTCTAATCATCCCTGTGCAATGATGCTTACAATTCAAAAAATAAAATAAAATAAAATAAAGGTGTTCCAAATATTTGAGCAAGTGTATTCAGATATCCAAAACAATTTTAAAAAAAAATTTTGTACAAAAAGAAATTATGCTTACAATTTCTATGCTTGTATAACAAAACCGTCCAAATATACACCAGGAATAGAACTAAAAGTCACTGACAAAAGGAAACCCAAGCCATCACCTAATTCTCAAAAATGGTCACATTCAGAGAGTCAAATATATAAACCAAAATGGATAATATTCGACATATATAGATGCATATAAACATGGATACATACACATATATTGCCAAATACATGACACACAAACACAGATATAATTACTATATAACAATAATTTACTCATCCCAAGCAACATCAAATAATGAAAATGAAATGACTAATTCCAAAAAACTCTTTGTTGGAAACATACAATTGAAAACGATTTTTTACAAGTTAAATAATACCTGTGAAGATAAGTTCTTGAAATCCAAGATCCTGTATCCTCCAAAGGCTGCCTTACCAAACCAGACAACCTACTGAATGCACAGATATTTTTTTTATAAGTGATGATATGTATTAATACAAAGTATAAAATAAGTACTGAATGCTAACATATCACCGAGACACAAAAAAATATATATATTGTTTTTGTTTTTTTATTGACTTATTTATATTTTCTGAATGCTAGCATATCACCGAGACAGAAAAATAAATAAATAAAATAAACAAATACAAGTTCATCTCAAATGGATTGGTGCATGTAAATAATCAATCTGATGTTTCTAAAATAGGTGAGTTCCAATGTCTATATGGTAGAGCTAACTGATGATCTTCACATTCATCATATCTTTAAACATCCAAGGGAGAAAATTGAAACGTATTAGACATAAAGGAAGCACATTCTCAACAAGATAAAAAATTCTGAAGAGTTCTAATCAAGTGGCTTCATAAATCTCATTAAAAGAACTAAGATTTTAAAAGAAGAGTAGCAACAAATTGATCAAAAAATATATGATTGGCATGCCCAATTATTCTCATTGGAGGGAAGTCCACTCCAGCCCTTCACAATACTCTTCTAGTAATACACAAAGCAATTAAATTTTTATTTCATCAGGGTATTTCAATTCTTTCCTTTATCTTCACTTAAGTTATAATATATGGCTAGGCTTCTGTGTTTACAAGACCTAACACTCATTAAGCGATTATGCATCCATGCACCAAAGAAGAAGAAGAAAGAATAATTTCTTCTTGTTCCTAGCTTCAAAAGGCAGCAGAATCATCCATGTTACCCCTTCGGTTTTATTTCTGCTTAGATACACACTGAGACTAAAACAATCCATAAAATCAATCACCCCAAAAGCATCATTTCAGAAGACGACAATCGATTTCAAAGGCCATGTATTCATATTGTTTGCATACATTCATTCGAAATTACAGTACACAAAGTCGTCCAAATTTAAACAAAACAAATAACGGAACAACTTCTCTTCCATTCAGGTTTCAAATATGCAAACAATTAAAGAATCTTCTTCTCGTACCTGGACAGACGAGGGAGACGGTGTTGAGACGGTGTTGCGACAGAGTCTGATAAGAGATTGAAAGAAGTTGGCGCGAGAGAGGTTGTGACAGGAGCAAACGTTGCAGGTTTTTTGAAATTCGTCGCTCTCGCGCTCGTAAATTGGGGATTGGTCGGATGAGTAGGCTTGGTTTGGTGGTTTTGGGCCGAAACCGGTTCGGGTTGGTCGACCGATCGACCAGCTGAAAAATGATGAGAACGTCTCGTGCGCCTCACGAGACTTTCTCATCCACGCGGCATCCGTCCATTGGGGCCGTAAAAACGCCGTAGGGACGGTGCCGTAGAGGAAATCGGTTCAATCGACACCTATAAAAAAATAATAATAATAATATTAATAAAATAGAAAATTTCTCTCTATACGTCCGTCATCTATTACTATATATCTAGTGTTTCTTCCATTCTAAATTTGCAAGTTAAAACCTTCGATCCCACCCATGGCTGTGGGTGGCTCAAGAAGTTATCTTCCACAACCTTTCATCCTTCATACATACGTGCTTTTAATCATCCAGCTCCTATGGACTCCCTCTGTCTATCCTGAATCTTTTAGTTTTCTAAGCTTTGACCAGAACAATCATGACATAACGTACGAGGGAGATGCTTTTCCTTCAAGCGGCACTATCAAACTCACCACGGCTCGAAACGATAGTTATCTTGATTGGAGTTCTGGTCGAGCAACGTACATCAAACCAGTGCACCTAGGGAACAAGTCTAAGGGAACTCTCATCGATTTCAAATCTAATTTCTCCTTCTTCATAACAATAAAAAATGAGAACAGTTCAGCAGATGGGCTTGCTTTCTTCATGGCTGCAAATGGTTCCATGCCTTCAAATTCCTCTGCTGCGTGCATCGGTTATATTAACTGTGACAACAAATTCAACTCATCCGAGAGTCCAGTTGTTACAGTAGAGTTTGATAACTATAAAAATGACTGGGACCCAAATTATGATCACGTTGGTATCAACATCGATTCTATCATGTCTGTTGCAAATGAAACATGGAAGTCTGAACCAGTGCGGGTGAATGCCATGGTTAGGTATGATTCACGTTCAAAAAATTTTACTATCTTTATAACTTATGATGACGTGCCGGATTATGTTGGAAACCTTTTTCATGTAGTGGATTTGAGGGAATATTTACCAGAATGGGTTTTTGTTGGCTTCTCAGCTTGCACCGGAATTCAATCTCAAAAACATACCATTGTGTCTTGGGACTTCAATTCAAATTTAGCAGTTGTTGATGATAAACCAAATGGACCAGAAACCAATTATGGTAAATTGAAGTTGATAATTGTTATCCATATTGTTACTGTTGTTGGTTTAATTATAATTACTTGTGCAATATTTCTCATGATTTCCTATCTCTACAAACGGTGCAAAAAAAAAAAGAGAAAATTTCAAAAACATGCCACTTTACAGCGATTATTACAAAAACATGCCATAAATATGCAAAATTTCAAAAACATGCCACTTTTGAGAATTATTACCAGAAAGGGGTCATTGCACGTTTGGGGAAATTGCCATGCCCAAAATGCCCTTGGATATAAGGGGCCATAGCACGTGCCCCGTTCTCTCCTCTCCTCTCCTCCCCTCTCGTCCTCGCGAGCGAAAATTCCCACCTGCAAAACCCTAAACCCGACGACGAACGCCGGCCAATCTTTTCAAAAACCGGCGAGCTAGGGTTGTTGCCGCGTTCTCTCCTCATTCTCTCCTCTCCTCTCCTCTCGTCCTGTGCGAAATTTCAAAAAGTGAGAAGCCTGCGAATCCCAACCCTAAACCCGAAGCCGACGACGAACGACCGGCCAATCCCTTCTTCGCCGGCGAGCTAGGGTTGTTGCCGGAGCAAGTTTGCTTCGTCTACAAGCCCGACGAACCCCCACGAACCCCAACCATTCTCATCTTCTTCTCCAAAAGGGCGAAACCCTCTCCTTCCCCCATTCCTCTCTTCGCCGGCGAATGCGAGTGGTTTCCCCACTCGGATTTTCGTCTTCTTCAAGGCCGACGAACGCCGACCAGCTTTCCCCCACTCTCCTTCCCCATTGATCTATTCTTCTCCAAAAACCCCTTCGCAACCTCGACGAAACCCTCTCCTCCATTTGTTTCGTGCATTGTTTCCCTCTCCGTCGTTAAGTAAGCCTCTGTAATCGAAACCCCTTTCTATGTTTGCACACATTGAGAGGCATTCGTCGTTGGAGAGCCACCGCGGTTGAAGTTTGTTGCCGTAGACGACCTACTGTTTCATCGAAGTTGGTTTTGCGTTGCGGTGTGGAGTGTTGCCGCGGGCAACCTTGCTGTATCATCGAAGTTGCTCTTCGTCGCCGTAGGGAGAGCTGCCGTTGGCGACCAGGTAGCTGCCGAGTGCCTCCTTTGAATTTTATTTTGGGAAATTGAATTTGAATTTGCGCATTTGCATATTTGCACCTATTTAACATGAACAATACTTGCTTTCCATAAACGTAAGACCACAAAGTGTGGATGTAGAAGGATATGCTACTACTTTAACCATAAAAAAGGGGCTTGGAATCCTTAGCTGTAGAACAATGTCAACAAAAAACATATGAACAAATGATCTCTCTCTCTCTCTCTCTCTTGTCTGTTTGTAGTAAAATAGAACTGAGTCTATACTTGAAACAGTAAGAAACCTGAACAACAGAGCTGGTTGGCAACTTTAGATTAAGGACATGTCTTGAACATTCCTCCTAATAACATGTATATTGACTTATTTTTACACATTCTACTTTTCTAAGCAGTGATGTCAATTTGTTAATGCCATAAAGATATCAGTTTGTGCACCACTTCTCATCAGTTCTGCCCCAATTTCTTAGTATTTTCTGTTCTTCTTTGATGCTTGTTAGGCTTGTGCAAATTTCCCATTGTGTACCCTCTTGATTACACTAATTTCCCTTCACTTTTCTCATATTCGATTGTCAGCAACTTATTCCCACATGGACAGTTCTTCTCTGTCCTAACATGATTGGAGACAATCAGCTGTAAGATATATGTAGCCACTTGCTCTTGTAAAATGTATTCTCGATCTTGATGTAGAATATCATTCAACAATGAGTGCTTTTTCTGCTAACAATTTGATGGACCAATGAATTTTTTAGCTTTTTGAGTTTACACTTTCATGCATGAGTTTTGTATTCAAATCTGCTTGAGCATTGTGGAATGTCTGAGCTATCAGGCTTTGTTTTTTTACTTCTAATAATAGCTCTTCTGTTACTTAAGTAATTTGGCCTCAAAACCATGAACTCATGGTTGTTATGTAATGTTTTTACGATGATCTTCTTTTCTCTTTTCCTATTGTTAACATTGACTTTTTGTTCAAGCCTTCCATGTTATAACTGTTGCCACTTTAAGGAAGATTTGGTAGATTTGGTATTAAGTTCCTTGCATCATCTAAATCTTGTTTCTTTCTATGGTATAGTTTGCAATGGTCCTGATGGATCTTTAATGACTTCCGCAAAATTTATAACTTATGGATCCTTGAAATATTTTTACAAAAGAAATAATGGTAGATTGTGAAAATAATTCTTTGTTACCAAATATTTGTAAAGTCTTTTTCTCTTGTTTCTATTTCTGGTAGTTGTTTTGAAGTGAAAACCTCCTACTAGGGAAATAGAATTACCTCCTACTAGGGAAATAGAATTACCTCGTACTAGGGAAATAGAATTAAAATTTAACTATACAACCTTTATTTTTTATTTACAATTTTTTTTAGTCTAAAGTCTTCCCCAACATCTGTCTTCAATTAATTTGAGGGGATTTGAGGGGAATTGACTGACATACCTGATCTATCTATGTATTTTTGTCTTGTGAGTCATATTTATTTTAGTATGTTGTAATATTTCAAATTAGATTTTTTCCATTATACTTTAATATGAAGAATTTAATATTTCAATTCGCTGGACAGTGCACAATGTCAGGTGAGATTCTATTCTGTTTTTGTCACATTGGAGGACAAGTAATCACGAAGGAAGATGGGTCAATGGGGTATAGTGGGGGAAGTAGTAAGGGTATTGAGCTAAATAGCAACATGAATTATAGTGAGGTAGTTGAAATTGTTTGTCGGTTATTGAATATATCCCTGGTGAGTGTAAGTATGAAGTACTCAGTCAAGTTTGACAAGAGCGTTCTACTGGCACTCACTGATCAAGATGCGTTATCGTACCTATTTCGCTACAACGAGGGTTGGGCCAACATTTATGTCTATTATGATGAAGGATCATCACAAGAAAGAGACACTTGTCGGAGGTAATTTTCATTAACCGTACATGGGATTATGTTTCCTCCATATTACATGTAATGATAGTCATATATTTTGTAATTTCAGGACGAGTGTACCTTTAAGTGGTCACTCCGTACTTCCGTGCAATGACGATGAAGTAGAGGATCGGGAGACTCCGCTTCTTGAAAGTTGCACTGAAGTTAGTAGAGGTCCGCTTGTATCTAGCCTGTGGCAGGATGCAATTACTGAGGTCGACCAAATATTTAAGAGTCCTAAGGAGTTTAGAGAAGCAGTGTACAAGCATGCCATTGCCAATAGGTTTGAATATGTGATGAAAAAAAATTCTCCAGCATACATTAGTGTCGGTTGTGCAGGCACGGATTGTCCTTGGAAGGTAACTGCAAGACGTGTGAGGGATACGAGTTTTATGAGGGTGATGAAGTTTGTGAAGGAGCATAAACACTCAGCCCAAGAGCAATTGTCTATGAAACCGGTTGTGAGAACGAAGTGGCTTTCGGGTGTGATTGAGAGGACAATTAGGAACACTCCAAGTTACTTGCCACGACAAATTGGCAAGGACTTTTATCATGATCATGCAATGCCATTGACATATCAGCAATGTTGGAGGAGCAAGGAAAAAGCGAAACAGAGGATAGATGGTAATGTGGAGGAGTCTTATAAGTTCATCCCATGGATGTGTGAACGGCTGCAAGAGACCAATCCTGGCACAGTGGCAAGTTGGGCAGCAAGTGAGGATGGAAAATTTAAGCAATTGTTTATTGCTTATGGTTGTTCCTTGAGGGGATTTGCGGTCGGTTGCAGACCACTGCTGTTCATTGATGGAAGTCATCTCAGCGGGCCATACCAGGGCACGTTGCTTTCTGCTACAGCCCTCGATGCTGATGACGGCATGTTTCCAGTTGCCTTTGCAATTGTTAGTGCTGAGAATAATGAGGATTGGATGTGGTTTCTACAACTTCTTAAGTCATCCATAGATGTCAGAGAGGATTTAGTCATTGTAAGTGACAGGAATCAAAGCATTATTACTGCAGTAAGTGCTACCTTTGGCGCTAGGAACCACTCTCATTGTCTTCGACATCTGAAGGAAAACTTTAGTAAATTCGTTGGATCCTTTCATTTGAGGGAGGGAAAGAAATTTGCCTTACGGTTACTTGATGATATTGCTTACGCAAGGCTCCCTCGGGACTACGATAAGGCATTGGCTGCCATGCATGAATATGCACCTGACCTAGCTGATTGGGTGAGGAGAAATGGGCCCGAACATTGGGCCAATTCATTGTTCCCTAGGAAACGGTGGGATAAACTGAATTCAAATTTAGCGGAATCATTCAATGTTTGGATGGTGGAAGAAAGGAGATTGCCTGTAATGCGGTTTATTGATGCACATCGAGTGAAGCTAACAGAGCTGTTGGCGAGGAAGCGGAGTTGTATTAACATGTGGGCGTCCAATGTCGGTGGTCGAATTGATGCCAAGATTCAGGAGAATCTCACTAGAGCATTGGGGCTGGGTGTCATTCAATGTGGGCAACACGAATACGAAGTTAGAGGTGATGAGATCTATATCATGGTGCATTTAACCCGTTGGGAGTGTATGTGCAAATAGTGGCAGATGGTGGGCATTCCTTGTGCCCACGTATGTGCCGTCCTGAACTTGGTAAGGCTCAATGTGTATGACATTGTCGACCTATGCTACCACAAGGCAACGCAAGGGTTGATATACGACGAATTGATGCATGCTGTGCCAACACATGACTTCCCCATGGTTGAGGACATCGACGTGGTTTCCGTAGCAGATTCAAGTGAAACCCCATCTATTTCGTTCCCACCAAAGACAGCAAGGCGTCTAGGGCGCCCTAAGCAGAAGCGCATTGAATCGCAATTCCAAGACAAGCGACAGGTTCATTGTTCTAAATGCAAGGGTGTTGGACACAACCGAGCAAGTTGCAGAGCTTCAATATAGAGACTGCCATGGTCTAATGTGCAGGTTGTTGTAGTCCACCTTACATCTATTCATGCATCTAAGTTCTCGCTGTAGCCTGTAATTAACTTTGACTTATCGACGTCTAATTTGCAGGTTGGCGCGATGTGTTTTGCTCGGGGTCGTAGTATGTGGCAACATTTGATCAACGACCCCACGATTCCTTATTTTTATTACTGTTTTATGAAGAACTAGTTTGCCACATAGTCATGTTAGTAACATTGTAAAACATGTTGGTTGTGAAACATATTTTACTGCCAATGCGAGTGGTTTGTTAGTTGCATTGTGAAACATGCTTTTGTGTTTATTATGACCTTGGGTAGTTGTAATGTTGCCTTATTATGACTGTTTGTGTTTGTAATCTTACCTAGTATGTAATTACTACTAACCTTCCTTGGTTTTAGTATCTGTGCGTTATATTATTTTATTTGCAGCTCAATAATGGGTAAGAAGAAGAAGGATGTCGTGTCGGGTAGTTCTTCTAGTGGCCCATCGCGTCCTGTGAACGCCTTCCTCATATTCAGGTGATGAAGTATAAACTAGTAAAGCACTGTTGTTTTACTCTCCAAATCCGAACTAAGTGGATTTCTAATGTTATGCTTACTTCTTACAGAAATGAGTACCTTGAAACAATTCGGAAGAGTAGGTCTTCCATAAATGTCACGACGGTGAGTTGGTTAAAGTGCTATATATTAGTTGATAATGTTTACAGTGTCAATTGTAATAAACACAGTTGCATCACTATTTTGTAGATCACGCAGGAGGCGCAAGGCCTATGGAAAGCGATGGATGCTGGTGCAAAGCAGAAGTATAAAGATTTATACAATCAACGAATGACAGAGTGGTTGGAAGCGGCCCCGACTCCAACAGGAAAAATAAGAGGAAAGGTATAACTTCATTTCTTGAACATTACGAATGTTTTGTATGTAGTTGCGTTATACTAACACATGTTTATCTAAGTGTAGGCGTCTCTGGGAACAAGATGCTCCCCAAAGCGATTTGTGCATTTCATGACTTCGCTTGACGAGGACCAGCGACGTGTAGTTGTTGAGATAGGATTTGGTTCTCTTCTCCAGATGCGTTGCACATCCCTATGTGTGAAGCTTTGCGCCTGGTTAGTAGACCACATCGATGTACATAGTCGTAGTTTGAGGATTGGATCCTCGGTTGTCCCCATTACCCCCGCCAGTGTAAGTACCATCTTGGGCCTTAGGAGCGAAGGGCCCAAGGTTGTCATAGATGGTCCCATTGAGCAGCTTGCCCAACTTCGGGCAAGCTTTACTTTTGATAGGCATGGCATAGCACTAAACGATATCGAGTCCAGATTGGCCACTCTAGGTTCCAGCCATGCCTTTCAACAGGCATTTGTACTATTTCTCGTGGGATGTTTGTTATGCCCGGGTTCGAACCCACACGTGAAGCTTCATTTTCTGCATGCCGTAGCTAATATTAGTAGGGTTGGGCAGTACAATTGGGCTGCTTTTGTACTTGATGTTTTGTTTGATGAAATTGTGAAATATCGGGAGAAAAAAAAAACCAACATTGGTGGATGCCTCCTATTTTTACAGGTAATTTCGTCTCTGATTTGTTTTTGGTTGTTTGGTTGTATGGGTTCAAGGTGACAAGTATATGCTGAATACACCGTGACTTACCATATTTTATTAATGTTTTAGCTTTTCTACTATGAAGTTGTACGTGTTGGTGATATTGAATCACGTCGTCCAACGCCACGTCTGGGGTGGTGGGACGACGATCGCGTGAAGTCACGGGAGAAGGCTGAAAAATCAGCAGGCGGGTATGGCAATGGGGAGGTAAAACATCATTTTCTATGCCCCTTCATATTCTACATGGTCTATTGTGGATGGACTATTAATATAGTGTAGTCGATGCAGGTGGTGGCACTCACGGTGCGTGCTGAGGAAGGAGTTGGAGATGTTGATGAAGGACCTATTCCAGGGATTGATCCGGTAAGACTTGTCACCCCCTACGTTGGTCGTCGGTGTTGTTGATATGTTTTACAATGTTCTAAATTATGAATACGTTGTTGTTAAGCATCCCAACAAGCGTTGGATGGCATGCGTGCATCGTTGCGCATGATGCAGGACGAGTATAAGATGGCTATCGCTTATGCATCCCAAATGGGTAGGCAAGATGGTATGTTCCGCACTAGACCTGGTTCCGAGAACCAAGTCTTGTAGATACGAGATTGTAGTAGAATTGTATAAATACTTAACATGTGCTTACTGTTCTTGTCATTCAAAATTAGTTTCGTTTCGTCTTTGTTCTTTATAGTTACTTAAGTCAATGTTTGTGTCTGTGAATGCAAGTCCATCTACAAACTGAGGAAGAAGACTAGCGTCGTGAAATCTCCATCAAGTTATCATTTGGGAGTAAAGGCTGCAGGTAGCATGGTGCTCCCAAGTGAATGTTTCGTATACTATTATATTTTTGTTTTTTTCCCCCCTTTCCTACGTCATAATACCAATGAGCAAGTATTTTTGGACATTTGTAATTCTTTCTTTAAGTACTTGAGATGTCTTGCACATTAAAACTGAGATTCCTTTGCATGAGATATTGTATATGTATTGTGATGGGCGCTCTTTTAATTTATGGGTTCACACTTCACAGAAGGAAACTAAGAAGGCCACAGCTGTTACATGGATGGAATTATCGATGATATTTAATATATGTATCCACCACCTTGAAATTGAATAAACAGGTCCATGATGCTTCCTTTTATCTTGTTATCCTTTTCCAAAAAATGGTATTGAACACCAATTGGGGAAACCTAAATTCAGTGTGTGTTTGTTCCCTCTGCAAGGACTAATTACAGAAAATGTTAGGTTCTTGTTCCCAGCCTTCGGAGGCTTATTATTTGGATATGATACTGGTGCTACCTCTGGGGCTACTATCTCTTTGCAGGTACTGGTACATGAGATCCTTCAATGGAGTTCTTTCACTCACCTTTTGTTGAATCACCCAATTATTTGATTCCATTTTCGGTGAATGCATGAAGAACAGCAGAATTGCTTAATCTAATATTATAGCTATGTTCACTTTGCTTATGTTCAGGTTAGTGGTTCCCTTTATGGAGCTCTCCTTGGATCCATCATTGTCTACCCAATTTCAGATTTCCTTGGTATGTGTCTTGCTTAATTTGCTGTCAATTAAAGTTTCAAATTTTACTATAGTGCTTGTAGAACAACCTCTTGAGTTGATTTTGATAGGGAGGAGACGGGAGCTTCTTACGGCAGCCTTTCTATATGCACTTGGTGGTTTGATCACTGTTTCTGCTCCAGACCTTGGAATTCTTCTTATAACAGGGCGGCTTCTCTATGGCCTTGGTATTGGTTTGGTGAGATTATTTGAAACTTTTTCTTATTCAAATATGATCATTGAATTTTTAAGATTGGAGAGTAGCATTTACACATACATGGTCAAATTCTTTGATTTCAACAGGCGATGCATGGAGCTCCTCTTTATATTGCTGAGACGTGTCTGGTCGTCAGATTCGTGGAACATTGATATCATTGCAGTTTTAATGGGATTAGGCATGTGGCTCCTGCCACCATCTCCACGCTGGTTACTTCCCAGAGCAGTTCAAGGTAAAGGCTCTTTACAGGAATACAAGGAAAAGGCCATCCAATCTCTCAGCAGACTTAGAGGTCGACCTGCTGGAGACACAGCATCTGAGAGCCAAGTAGAAGAGACCCTAATTTCATTGAAGTCTGCCTATACAAATGAGGAATCTGGGCGAAGTTTATGGGAGGTTTTTCAAGGGCCTAATTTGAAGGCTTTTGTAATTGCTGGAGGTTTGGTCCGATGAGTGATTACTATCAAATGCTAAAAGAGATGCCTAAAATGAGGGAGGTCGGAACCACAGCTCCTGTTATATCATTATATAAGTGGCCCGGATTATGCTTTAATTAAGTTCGATTCTGTCTGTTTAAGACCGTTAATTTGGAGTGAATTTCTATGGATATTAATGCACTACATGGATACCCACTTGGGGCAGAATGCCATTGGTGTTGTATTATATTAATTCTTACTAATTGTGTTCGAATTTGTGGCTTTTAAGGCTCAAATCTTGTATCATCTCTATGGAATTGTAGATTGTTTAAATATCAATAAATTCCATGTTTGAGAGGCATTAAATCTTTTTATGAAATGTGGGACCTTGAACTTGCAGGTTGATCGAGGTATCTAAAGGTGCCACATGGTGGGAACTGCAATTATAAATATTGGATTTCTTCAGTCATATGGAATCTGGGATGTCTCCCAAATTTATTGAGCCAGTGCTTTAAAAGTCCACCTAACAGCTACGTTTCGTCAAGCTGCCACAACAAGATATTTAAAGCAACACCTTTATCACAATAAGTGTTTTGCAATTGGTCATCTGTAGCATTTATGGAGTAATTTTTGTTGGGTTTTGGTTTTTCTTCCCAAGGGTTTTTGGACTTTTTTGTTGTTTTGTTTTTTACTCTGTTTGCTCAACCCTTGTGGGTACCTTGTACTTTTTCCCCCTTTTAATATTTACGTTTCTGAAACATTCAATCAAATGTACACATTTGTCGTAAGTGGAGTTTTCCAGTCAACAGCTATGGATTTCTGCAATAAGAAAATGTACAGAGTTGTGTGCTTTAAATGCCTGTATCTAGCTATGAGATTTAAATGCATGTATCTTCCATTATCTAGATACAGGATTCAAATGCCTGTATCTAGCTGTGTGATTTAATAGGTTACTTCACAGTCTTTGGAACCACGGTCCGGCCAATGAATTGATTAAAGATTTTATCTAGCTGTCTGAGTCATTAGATAAACCCAGAAATTTTGTTGGAGAAGATAAATCCTTTGTTTGTTGTTTGGAAAATTGTGTTATGTATTGAGATTGTGAGATCCTAAGATAGTAAAAGAAAGGGCGTTTCTTTGTTTTTCTTTTGGGTGGTACCTGCTGCATTTCTGAATGGGAGCTTCAATTGTGATACAGGTAAAAGCAACGGAGTTGATTAATCAAATGGAAGTCACAAGGCGTGGGCCATACAGTGGTGGACTTATACAGGGGTAACGTTTTCACAATTTGCAGTTAACCAATGAAGAGTGATTGAGGTCTCCATTTTCACTATTTCCTTCATTCTTATTTTCTGGGCACTATATGATGTAAGTTCTTTTTCATAATACCTTTAGTGAATGTGAACATTGTATCAAACATAATGTTCCTTTTCCATGAAAATGGAAATAAAACTACTTTTAGGTTCTCATACATGGTCTTCAGTTACATATTACACAATATTTACTAGCATTTTGTCAGACCAAATAAAACTACATTTAGTAGCATTTTGTAACCAAAACTCAACGACAACCACACCAAACATGCATCTCCATCACCGGTTAACCAATTCATTCGTCCAGTTTAACTTTGTCAATGTCGTGAAGCAACTCACGGTATATGTCGGACATCCTTCTCGCATGATCACGCTCCTCCTGCAATAGCCGTCGTTCTACTTCCCATGCTCTTGGCTGTATTTGTTCAGTGTTTTCTGCATCGCATGAATTCGACGATTCACCCTTTTCTACCCCAACTTCATTCAACCAGGAGAAGAAATGGCAGCTTTGTTCGCCCTGGAAATACAATGACATGAAAATCAATTAGGAAGTCCCCATTGTGCAAAATATCTCGTGTGGGAGGAACGTATTTGAGTGCTAAACAACTCCACACATACTTCAAAAGGACATCGGTAAAATCTTCTCCCTTTGTTCGTTGGAGTTTTTGCGGTTAACACACGGCATGGTCCCCTCCCACATTCACACAGTAATAACTCATCGCACCAAACAAAATACCCACATCCATTCCCACCATTTCCCTGTAAGAAATAATGCATTTAATTTAGACAGTCTTATAATAGTTGAATGGCCAGATTGGTAAAAATGCATACTTACAGACGATGGACAAGTGAAAAAAAAGCGCCCTGGATTACGTGAGGTGTGGGAGAGTTTCCTTTTAAGCATCCCTTTCCCGCATGGACATGGGACACGAGCGTGGGGATCGGTAGCCTTTGCCGAAACTTCCATTCTTCCTTCGCACAAAGGGTAGCGCATAATTGACTCGCTTGACACACTTGTATTTATAAACGAGCCGGAAGGCAGGCCCACGTGAAACACGTTGGTTGTATTAGTAGATGCGAGCACGCAAAATATGAGGGCACTTGACCTATTTACTAAGGACTCGACCGTACTTGACATACGACTCAAGGACACCAACATAGGACTTTTAGTAGGAGGGACTCGAGCAATTTTACATGGGACGCGAGCTAAGTATATGTGGGCCTCAAGCAATTTTACATGGGACTCGAGCTAAGTATACGTGGGACTCGAGCAAATTTACATGGGACTCGAGTTATTTTACATGGGACTCGAGGTAAGTATACGTGGGACTCGAGCAAATTTACATCGGACTCGAGCTAAGTATACATGGGACTCGAGCAAATTTACATGGGACTCGAGCAAATTTACACCGGACACGAGCTAAGTATACATGGGACTCGAGCAAATTTACATCAGACTCGAGCTAAGTATACATGGGACTCGAGCAAATTTACATTGGACTCGAGCTAAGTATACATGGGACTCGAGCAAATTTACATGGGACTCGAGCTATTTTACATCGGACACGAGCAGTTGGATACATGGGACTCGAGCAAATTTACATGGGACTCGAGTTATTTTACATGGGACTCGAGCTAAGTATATGTAGGACTCGGGCAATTTTACATGGGACTCGAGCAAATTTACATGGGACTCGAGCTAAGTATATGTAGGACTCGAGCAGTTTTACATGGGACTCGAGCTAAGTATACGGGAGACTCGAGCAATTTTACATGGGACTCGAGTTATTTTACATGGGACTCGAGCTAAGTATATGTAGGACTCGGGCAATTTTACATGGGACTCGAGCTTAGTATACGTGAGTGCCGTAGCTAATTACATGGGACTCGAGCTAAGTATATGTAGGACTCGAGCAATGTTACAAGGGACTCGAATTATTTTACATGGGACTCGAGCTAACGATAGGCGGGACCACGGGACTGGATCATATTAATTAATGTTCATCCTTCAACAGATTCAGGGACATGCACCCCTACTAATACAATACCCTCTCTTGATACCAATATATGATATGCAAATATAATAATAAAATATCAACAATTATAAAGATCTGATAATCATTATCGCATGGTTTTCATCAGTCGACAACCTTAAAGTTATGCCAATCCGCCTTTACATCCATCCCTTCTTGTCTCCCATTTCTGTAATCCCCGTCCTTTTTGTAGTCGTATTCACGATATGGAAAAGAGTACGCATCCACATTATCATGAACGTTTAAGCATCTCAATTACCCGTACTGGATAGATCCACGCTTGCTTGCATACACAAAAAAATGTTGTAAGAAGACGAAGAGACATCGTGAAGGACACGTGTGCGCACCTCAAGCACGCGGAAAAAGCGGGTTATATGTCTTTTATGGAGTCGCCACTACCTGAAATAGTGCAGGTAGACACCTTGTTGACTTTTGGTCTAAACCAGTGATTCCGGATAAATGACCCGATTACAACCCAGGGAAGTCCTTAAACACCCTAGGTTGCCCCATCGAAATGGGTTCCCTTAAATCAGTTGGATCGTATTTGGGTTTATTTATTATTATTTAATTTTTTTTTATCTTTTATCTTTTATATATATTTTTTATTTTTTTTATTTTTATGATCACATGTGTACAAATATTGAAGGAATGAAGGTTGCTATTCTACATCCTCTACAAAATATAATACATATAAAAAATATCTAACATAAAGGAATTCAAATCATGGAGCAATGTACTTGGTAACTTAAAAAATATATATATTTATTATTTATTTATCTTTTTATTTTTTTTATTTTATTATTATTATTATTATTTTTTATCTTTCTCATATATACAAGGGATTACAGGAATTAACATTTTACATTATATATGAAGAAAAAAAAAGGTTTATTAAGATATTCTAATGAAAAAAAAATTTCCAATCATATTTTATGATAATTTATTTAAACAAAGCATGTGTTAAAAACAAAACTCAATCATTTTTTTTATTGCTTTCCTTGTTCCTTTTTCTTATTCTTTCTTTTTTTTTATGATAATTTCTTATGCCTTCATATTTATATATATATATATATTTTTGTTCTTATCTCTAAGGATTTGGATAAGAGAAGAAATGTTATAAGAAATTAATAAAAGTTACAAGAAAAAAATCTGTTTAAAAGAATTAATAAATTAAAAAATTAAAAATTTTAAATATGTTAGTTAAGCCTATTATCTAAAGAATTAAGAAAAGAAAAAAAATTCTGGTTAGTAAAGTATATTAATTAAGCATATTATCTAAAGAATTAAGAATAAAAATCTGGTTAGTATTTGTTTAGTATGTGTTTTAATCATACAAGAAGAAAAAAAAACAAAACAAATAAAGGCCTAGGGGTTGTTTTAAAAAAAACATTTTAAAGAAAGGGTAAAAAAAAAGGGATAGAATAATTTCTGTTTAAACCCCTAACTTTTCAGCTTAACAAATTAACCACAAAAGTTCATCAAATTTTCAAAATTTCACCCCCAAAACCAATCACTCAACAGAATTTTTTTTCTCTTCTTGACTTTCCCATCTTCCAATCTTTCTTCCTTATTTCACTCTAATTCTTATGAATTTACTTTCCAACTCTCAAACAAAAGACAAAACAAATTAAAGAACAGCCGTAGGTGGCTGTTGGACAACCACCTGCGGCTGTTCAACTTCCTCTAACCAAGCACTTGTATCTTCTCTAACCAAGCACTTGTATCTTCTCTTTCAATTCCCCATCAATCCTACATTCTTTCATTCAATTCTTCTCATTTCATCTTCTCCAATACCTCTCTAATTCCTCCCAACTTTTAACAAAAGAAAAAAAAAATTAAGAACAACCGTAGGTGGCTGTTGGACAGCCACCTGCGGCTGTTCAACTTCCTAATCAGCTGCTCCTTCACTTTCTCATCCCACCTGCTCCTTCACTTTCTAATCTCTTCTTTTTATTTCCTCCAATTCCCAACTTTCAAACCAAAAAAAAAAAAAAAACCATTTAGGAACAGCTGCTGGTGGCTGTCCAACAGCCACCTGCGGCTGTTGCTTTTTTTTCTTTTTAACCAGGTGCAGCCTTTCAACAGCATCCAATGATGCTATTGAAACAATTCCCTTCAATTCTACAGCATAAAGAACAGCCGAAATGAATGATCTTAAAGCTGTTTTTTTTTTAACTGTTTTTCTTCACTTAATGAGCTTTAAGAATAACCTGTTTTTTTTTACATGTTCGGCCTTCCAACAGCAAGACCATTTCTCCTTTCAATTCTATATTTTAGCTATTGTTTCTTTTATTTAAAAAAAACCTTAACTTGAGCAACATGAGAATGAGTAAATACCAAATGAAATCAACCACCTCCTCTATTAAAAAACTTAATAGGTTCGGCCATGCATCAAATAATCATGTTTTAGAAAAGAAAAAAAATCCAATTGACATGGTTATCATTCCATTCATTAACAATTCAAAACAAAGAAATTCAGAGATTCTAACCAAGAACCAATGTTATGTCTTGGCCATAACAGTGATTCGAATTTAGAACCTAGGAGACATGCATGCTTCGGCCATAAAAAAAATGACTATCATATCATTTTTTATCTATTTGCTAATTAAACAATACTAATAAAAATCCAGCCATAACATTGATATATCATTTTTTTTATGTGACAATTGAACAACACTAAGAAAGAAAAAAAATTTAATTTGGCCATAACATAACAATGACATGTTTTATATTATTTGACAATCCAACAACATAAAAATACTTGATTAAAAATAAACATACAAAAATAGAGAAAAAAAAAAACCTGGTATAGGATTGATTTCCCGGAAGCTAATGAGCTCAACTCTAGATGTTCCCTCTTTCCTCTTGCACAACCTTCTTCCTCCTTCTTTCTCACTTCCCTCTTAGCTTCTCTTTTAGAACTCTCTTCTTTTGATTTTTCTCTTTTGCTCCCAACTTCAAGCCCTTTTATAGAGGTTTCCCACCCCTTCAAATTCTTAACCCCAAACCTTTCCTCTTCCTCTCTTAAACAAATTAACTCTTCCTCTTCCTCTTCTTAAGCAACTAAACTCTTCCCCTTCCTCTCTTAAACACCCTCATTCAATTAGGTTTGGTCAAAGTCCATTTTGTCCCAAATTTTTATTAGGCTTATGTATTTTTTAAAGCTTTGTTTCAATATCTCAAGAGAATATGAGTTGGACCAATTCATCCAACTCATTTCTCTTTGTTTATTTTTATTATTATTATTTTTTTTAGTCTTAATCTTTTATTAACTTTGTTATTTATTTGCATAAGAAACCCCATTAGGAAACTTAATTATTTACTAAAACAACCCCACAAAATTTTAATTTGTCATTGGTTACATGGCAGCCACCATGGCATACACGTGGCTGCCATGTGGCATCCAATTTCGGTTTTGTAAAAATCCCCAAACTACCCTTTATTTATTTTATTCATAATTTAGCCGTTTGACATCCGATTTGAGCACGGTTCGGTGCATCGGAATCGGTTAAGAATTCTTTTTGTTATGGGCTTGTTATTTCAAAAAGATGGGTCCACTATAAAAACCTCGATTTACGTGCCTACATATATGCCGGTTTAAGATATGCTTCTTGGGCAATTTTATAGTGCAAAAATGGGGTGCTGACAGCTGCCCCTCTTTGTCAGAGTCACCAAGGTGATGAATGACAAAGAATAAAAAGAACCCTATTTTTGCATTTTGCATTTCTGTTGACATAACCGACGAGTCAAGTCCTTTAATGTTTTCAAAGATGTGGAAGTGCCGGTGCAAGCTCTGCGTTGCTTTAGCTCACTTCCAAGTTCTGGGGAATTTCCTTGCCATTGGGCGTTTGGAATTGTTCTCTTTTTTTAGTTTAAGTTGAAAATGATGGATTGGACTTAGACTCACCGACTTGTTTCGGCGTTGATGCAAAAGTGCTTCAACAATGCTCTTTTCTTCTTGTTTATTCCATTGACTTTTGACTTCTTCTTTTATCTTTTCAGATTTATTCACTTTTTTTTATTATTTATTTTTTTATTATTTTATTATTATTTTATTTTATTTTATTATTATTATTACTTTTTTTTTTTTTTTTAAAGTTTGAAATTCTTTATCCCCCATGTAGGTGCACTACCCCCTAAATCTATTTGGCTAAGAGTCATTGCTGCCCAGCACACCGAGGAAATCCGAATCCTGGTTCAAATCCTATGATACAAAAGTGGGAAAATGAAAATTACATGAGGGCCTTCTCTGCCCTTTAAATCTTCCAAACATGTCTTCTCCTCTTGGTCTTGAGCTTGCCTGAGCTTTATTGTTCTTGATGATTCTCCACTAGGATTTGTAAAACTCCCTTTTAAAGGAAAATTCTTCTGAGAATTTTATGAGAACCTTCTCATCTGTCATCCTGTTTCATCCAGTGTGTCTCTATGTAGAATGGCGGTGTTATTTCGCCTATCTGAGGTTCTCATGTTCTGACAATGTCTCTCCCTTCAATTGGTACTCTTCTTCTGTTGGGTAATCACCTCTTCTCGACGAGGAAACTCCACTGGGCATTTGTAAAGGAAGGTGTCACCTCTCTTGCTTTTTTTTTCGGCATTCTCTGGTGGGGTCTTGGATGAGAAGCTTGTGTGTCCTTTTGAGTGTACTCATCTTCTTTGTGGCGAATTCCCCTTGTTTGCTTCTTTTTCCCTTTGCCTGTTTGCTCTTTTTTTTTTTTTAGCTCTAGTATCAAAACCATTTGATTTCCCGCCTCGCATTGGCCTGCAAATTTCTCAAGATAATAGTGAGGTATCTAAAATTTAAAAAATAAGCACTTGTGGCTTACTTGGTTATTTTTGTGTGTGAATGCATAGGAATGAAATGAAAACAAAAATTTTTTTTTTTTTTCAAAAAAAACTTTTTCTTAGAAACTTTGTGCAAGTGCTTAAAAGGGAAAGGCAAGACCAATGACCATGGTAAATTGCCTTATTAGCTTGAGGTGTTTTGAGACAGTGTGCCTGATAGGCTTTCTCATGAATTTCTTGACTTGTGCCGTCATTGAATCTCGGAGGTTCTACAAAGGCTTAAAATGAGGATCATCTCAAGGAATGCTTTCCCAGCCCCAGTTCTAATTTTTCTCACTTTGATCCAGTCTTAAGTGGTTTCAAGATTTTGCAATTGAAGGCTTTCCCTTTCTTTTTCTCCCCGAGATTAGTGCCTGCCCCAGTTTAAGGGTTTAAACTGACTTTCATGCATCATACCCTTTAGATCTAAGAGGTCTTTAAAATAGGACGAAACATTGGCCGAGTTTTAAGTCTAAGAAATGATGGGATATAAATCTCAAATTCTTGTGTTTCTTAGGTTAACGGTTTGTGTCTTGCTAAAGCTGATTCTTCCTTTGAATTCCTTCATCACTGATCTACATAGATCCAAATGTCACATTTTCTGCAATCAAAAAGGACTTTCTCATAGGATGAAATGAAGTCTGAGGTCTTGGTTTTTGAAAGAAAGGGAAGATGGATCAAAGTTTTACAAATGGGTTGAGTCATGTTTTGAACCTTTTCTTGACTGCTTGGGCCTTGTCAATGCCTTTTCATTTTCTTTCATTTTCTTTTTGGGTCTTTTGCGACCTTCGCCTTTTCCTTGCCCTTTTCTTTCATTTGCTTTGGGTGTCTGCCTTGATTCGTATGCCCTAGTGTGCTTTCTGTTTTCTTTTTGCTTCATTTTTGCACATCCATGTTTTTTTCTTTTTCTTCTTTCATACCAAGCACTATGTTTAGGGCTCATGACTCAATGGGTTAGAAAAAAAAATTAGGCTCAATTGATTTGACTAGGGATTTTGTTTTGAAGACTTGATAGATAAGCAAGGATGGCCTTTCATCATTTTGCAGAAGTTGTGACAACTTGGTTTATGTATTCGATGCAAATTTAGTTAAGGAATAGTTTGCTTCCTTTTGTTCTTATTCTTTTTTGGCTCTGCCCCAGTGTGGGGTGGCTAGACACAATACAGGTATTTGAATAACACGAACATGCCCAAAGTGTTTGACTAGCGATTATTGATTCAGGATGCAGAAGGATGGCCTCTCATCCTTTCTCAAAGACATGATGCAAAAGTCAGCCTTGACCCTTAGCTGGTTTAGGCACTTTTTCTTTCCTTTTCTTTTCCTCTCTTTGCTCTCAGGGATCGCTCTAGTCCAATGTAAAGATAGGTGTGGAAGGAAAATCAGGGTCTGGATCAGGAAAGGATGTCCACTGGCTCAGTAAAGGTTCTCATGGGAGCAATATCTTGCACCCAGCTGAAGACACCTTTGAGCAACTTGGCATCTTTCTGTGATCGGGGTCATGCCAAAAAGGTAGTGGTCTCAGAGCGATGTCATCATCAACCAAGCACTTGCCAATTTTTATTTTTTCTTATTTATTTATTTATTTTTTCAAAAGTTTTTAAAGTTTGCATGAAAGTAAAGGTATGCAAAAACACTTACAAAATGATTGATCTCGCTCAGGATAGTCGGTGCAAAAAAAAAAAAAAAAAAATTTAACTTAGCCTCGAAATGGTGGACTTGGAGGAGAACCATGTCCGGGAGTTGGTTGCGCCTTGCAACCTTGCTTGATTTCTTCAACTTGTCCCGCTTGAAGATGCCCCCTTATGATCTAGAAGAGGGTTTTGAGTCACAGCAGTGGCTGGTGTGTTGGTTGGAGTAGGAGGGTCCACGGTGAGGCGTTTCTGATCAATCAAGTCTTGGATATCATGCCTCAGATCCCAACATCTGTTGGTGTCATGTCCCGGTGCCCTTGAGTGGTACTCACATCTCTCATTAGGATTGTAATTCTTGCCGATGAATGTTCTAGGATTTGGCGGCTTGATTTGCAAATACCCTCCTTTCAGTAATGTGGGTAGTAACTCAGCTGGTGTGTAGGGAAGTGGAGTGAATACTCTTCTCAGCCTTGCATCCATTTCTTCTCTTGTCCTTCTTGGTGGAGCCTGATATGGTGCGGCCATTTGTCCCTGATTCTGTGGAGCTGTTGTCAGGGACCTCTGGGAGATGTGATAAGGTTGAGTAGGTTGAACATAGTTCACTGCCTGCCCTTCAGTTCTCCATGGTTGCTCTTGTCCCTGGCTTCTATTGCCCTGATTTGCCATTGGCCTCCTTTGAGTGGCATTCTGCCCACTGCTATCTATCTTTCCTGACCTTACTGCATCTTCAATTCTGTCAGCTGTTAGAATCAAGTCATTGAAACTTGCAGAACTTTGCCCCAGTAATAGAGTGAAGAAAGGTTGACCAAGTGATGCTATAAACAAAGATGCCATCTCTTGTTCTAGCAGTGGTGGTTGGACCAGTGTTGCCAACTCTTTCCATCTCTTAGCATAGTCTCGAACTGATTCATGACTCTTCTTTGCTAATCTTTGCAGCTCTGCCCTTGTTTGAACCATCTGGCTGTTCAAACGATATTGCTGAATGAACACCGCAGCGAGATCATTCCAAGTCTTTATCTTGGCTTTGTCTAAGCTCAAAAACCAATAATAAGCAGCCCCAGTTAAAGACCGCTGAAAGAACTGTACCATGATTTTCTCATTTTTTACATATTGGCACATGTCGCCAGAATACGACCTTAAGTGGTTTAGTGGACAACCAGTGCCATTAAACTGGTGCAACTCAGGACATTTGAACTTAGCAGGGAGTTGTATGTTCGAGAAAAAACAGAGGTTTTCCAGAGTAGCCTCACTTTGAACCGTGTTTGGCTGTAGCTGCTTCAGAAGATCTTCCTTCATGGCCACCAGACGGGCCTCGAATTGAGCTTCTTGCGTTCTATACCAGTCTTCTTCATCCTGCCCCAGTTGGACAGGCGCGAATTGTTCTTGCTGCTGTATCGGGTGGACAAGATCTACTACAGGAGGTGGGAATGGAACAGCTTGCTGTGGCGGTGCCATAGGTAGAGGTTGTGTTGGTTGTGGCGGAAGCGGTACTGCTGGCACTTCTGCTCGTGGTGGAAGTGGTGGTTGGTGCTGTTGAGTGATCGGAACTATTGGTTGAACTTGTTTCAGATCCCTGATCTCTGCCATGAGGGACTGAATAACCATAGTCATGTTTTCGATCTTTTGGGTTAGGTCATTAACCACTTGGGTTTCACTGGATTCCGCTTGGTACTGAGCTGGCGGAGTCTGATTTCCTTGTGCATCCATATCCAATCTTTTGCGAGATCGAAGATTGTATGGGCTTCTTGGAGCAATTTTGGATACCTGTTGATCATTTTACAAGTTAGTGCATTTATTTGGCAATTAATCATTTTTACATTTTTTTTTTATATTTGTTTGTTTTTTTTTTTTTGCTTTTGGAATCTATTTGCATATTGTTAATTTTTTTCTTTGCCATGGTCAATCTAGATCAAATTTGTGATTTGATTTAGCTGTGTGGAAGCAACTTAGGGGGAATCTTTGAAAATGTATCTTTTTAGTTACACAAAGGCAACTGGGAGAGAAAACTTGAAGGAATGATCTGTTTTAGCTGTAAAAAGACAACTGGGAGAGAGAACCCTATGTCTATTGGTCTGTTTTAGTCGTCTATGGACAACTGGGAGAGAGAACCCAAGGTAGTGATCTATTTTAGTTGCACAAAGGCAACTGGGAGAGAGAACCCAATGTCTAGTGGTCTATTTTAGTCATTTTGTGGACGACTGGGAAAGAGAACCCAAGGGATTGATCTGTTTTAGCTGCGTCAAGTCACCAAGGAAAGAGAACCTAAAGAATTTGATCTATTTTAGTCGCTTACGACAAGGAAAGAGAACCTCTTGGCTCATGCCCTAATGAACCGGAGCTTGCTTATAATGAATTGAACTCAATATCACGGGATTGGACTTATGTCTCCGCAGGGGGTGAGCTAAAAAAAACAACACCCGGGCTCACCTAGCTAGTCTCCGATTTAAGAATCGGTCGCCAGGCGCCACAAATTTTGGACTTATGTCTCCACAGGGGGTAAGCTAAAAAGCAAATACCCGGGTTCACCCAGTTGGTCTCCGATTTAAGAATCGGTCACCCAGCACCACAATTTTTGGACTTATGTCTCCATAGGGGGTAAGCTAAAAAGCAAATACCCGGGTTCACCCAGTTGGTCTCCGATTTAAGAATCGGTCACCAGGCACCACAATTTTTGGACTTATGTCTCCACAGGGGAAGGGCTAAAAATAGCCGCCTCCGGGCTCATCTGAAGGGTTGGTCTTGACGGGGCCATCTTCAAACGCCACCAATTTGGATCGTTGGATCCAGGGCAAAAACCGAGTGATCTTGTGAATAAGATGCATTCGGGTGTGATCTGAGTTCAATCCATGAGTGCTTTAAGAAACGTCTATAGGTATTAATATTAGAATAATTAAAGAGTAGGATTAGAATGAAGAGGTCTAATGTGACCAGATATCGCGGTTTTGCATAACCGAAAATTGGGGTTTTTCCAACAAGCATCTGCAAATTGATTTACTGCTTTTTTTTATGCTTTTGTTCTGTCCATTCAAAATTAGAATTAAAGCATTAAACTGAAATAAAAAGTGTGTGATCCTAAGGGTTGGTGCCTGTTAAGGCACGACTTCTAGACATACTTGTGTAAGGAAGCACACCTAAGTCCTGACCAGCCTTATCCTTTCATCTGCTCTTTCATCCGCTAATGTTAAACTTACAACTTGCCAGCTAGGGCGAAAATTACATGATGTCCAAAAAGCTAAAAAATAATGCAATCTTAGGGTTGTTGAGAACTCTAAGAAAGGATACATTTGATTCAAAAAGGGTAGGTTAAAAAAAAAAGCCTAAATCTAGGGTTCAAATTTCTTTGTTCTGATCTGGCCTGCTTTCATCTGCTTAAAGACTGATCCGGACTCAAGATACTTCCCACGGACTCAATGGGTCGAGGCCCACGGCTCTCCGGACTCAATGCATGGATCTGGGGTGGTTCCCCTGATCAAAGTTTAGGTAAGCTCCCTAATTTAGGGCTGAGGTAGCCCAGAATCTAGGGTCTACTCAATTTGATACAAAAGAAGGCAAGGGTTGTTGCTCCTGATGGACTCATGGGTTTTAGACTTCATTCATCATTCACATTCACATTCACATTCACATTCACATAGTAGGGTGTATCAGAGCATTAGGTGGGAAAAGGGTACCCAGCCCGAGACAAATGCCTACAAGGGTCTGAGCCAAGTATTAGACCCTCGCATACCACGGCAAGAAACCAGTGGCGCTATAGGAATCCAGATACCTGGGGGGATGTTTTACCTCGCTTTCCCTGGCAAGCCAAGGGCGCGTGAGGCTAATACCATCCCAAAATTTTTTTATACGATAAAGAAGGGTGGCTGCTAGAGAGATCTAGGTTTAGGTAATCATTCAATCGGATCACCCACACGGGCTCCCTCGCGCGTGTCACCCCACACAATTTATAACAAAGCATGTAAAGAAACCACAGTGTGCGTGAGTGCACATGTGTGCATGGGAAGGAATTTTCACTGTCTCATATAGTAAAGTGATGAATTAGTACACAAAACAATGTTCCGGGAGAGTTCCCAGGTAATTGGAGGGGTCACAGTGGTCCCACTTAAAAACCAATTTCCTTAGGCAATTATCTCGTCCTTTATGACAGAACTCCCCAGAATATGTTATTGTGTATATTCAACACTTACTAAATAAGGCGGCAAATCTTCCTTGACCCATTTGTGCAAGTGTGTGCATATGTACAAAAAGAGTGTGCGTGCATGTGCAAGTGTGTGCACATGTGCAAAGAATAAACCCATTATAATCCAACTAATCAAACCGGGTTAGGTCGGTCCCCAGTGGAGTCACCAAGCTGTGCGCACCTCAAGCACGCGGAAAAAGCGGGTTATATGTCTTTTATGGAGTCGCCACTACCTGAAATAGTGCAGGTAGACACCTTGTTGACTTTTGGTCTAAACCAGTGATTCCGGATAAGTGACCCAATTACAACCCAGGGAAGTCCTTAAACACCCTAGGTTGCCCCATCGAAATGGGTTCCCTTAAATCAGTTGGATCGTATTTGGGTTTATTTATTATTATTTAATTTTTTTTTATCTTTTATCTTTTATATATATTTTTTATTTTTTTTATTTTTATGATCACATGTGTACAAATATTGAAGGAATGAAGGTTGCTATTCTACATCCTCTACAAAATATAATACATATAAAAAATATCTAACATAAAGGAATTCAAATCATGGAGCAATGTACTTGGTAACTTACAAAATATATATATTTATTATTTATTTATCTTTTTATTTTTTTTATTTTATTATTATTATTATTATTTTTTATCTTTCTCATATATACAAGGGATTACAGGAATTAACATTTTACATTATATATGAAGAAAACAAAAAGGTTTATTAAGATATTCTAATGAAAAAAAAATTTCCAATCATATTTTATGATAATTTATTTAAACAAAGCATGTGTTAAAAACAAAACTCAATCATTTTTTTATTGCTTTCCTTGTTCCTTTTTCTTATTCTTTCTTTTTTTTTTTATGATAATTTCTTATGCCTTCATATTTATATATATATATATATTTTTGTTCTTATCTCTAAGGATTTGGATAAGAGAAGAAATGTTATAAGAAATTAATAAAAGTTACAAGAAAAAAATCTGTTTAAAAGAATTAATAAATTAAAAAATTAAAAATTTTAAATATGTTAGTTAAGCCTATTATCTAAAGAATTAAGAAAAGAAAAAAAAATTCTGGTTAGTAAAGTATATTAATTAAGCATATTATCTAAAGAATTAAGAATAAAAATCTGGTTAGTATTTGTTTAGTATGTGTTTTAATCATACAAGAAGAAAAAAAAACAAAACAAATAAAGGCCTAGGGGTTGTTTTAAAAAAAACATTTTAAAGAAAGGGTAAAAAAAAGGGATAGAATAATTTCTGTTTAAACCCCTAACTTTTCAGCTTAACAAATTAACCACAAAAGTTCATCAAATTTTCAAAATTTCACCCCCAAAACCAATCGCTCAACAGAATTTTTTTTCTCTTCTTGACTTTCCCATCTTCCAATCTTTCTTCCTTATTTCACTCTAATTCTTATGAATTTACTTTCCAACTCTCAAACAAAAGACAAAACAAATTAAAGAACAGCCGTAGGTGGCTGTTGGACAACCACCTGCGGCTGTTCAACTTCCTCTAACCAAGCACTTGTATCTTCTCTAACCAAGCACTTGTATCTTCTCTTTCAATTCCCCATCAATCCTACATTCTTTCATTCAATTCTTCTCATTTCATCTTCTCCAATACCTCTCTAATTCCTCCCAACTTTTAACAAAAGAAAAAAAAAATTAAGAACAACCGTAGGTGGCTGTTGGACAGCCACCTGCGGCTGTTCAACTTCCTAACCAGCTGCTCCTTCACTTTCTCATCCCACCTGCTCCTTCACTTTCTAATCTCTTCTTTTTATTTCCTCCAATTCCCAACTTTCAAACCAAAAAAAAAAAAAAAACCATTTAGGAACAGCTGCTGGTGGCTGTCCAACAGCCACCTGCGGCTGTTGCTTGTTTTTCTTTTTAACCAGGTGCAGCCTTTCAACAGCATCCAATGATGCTATTGAAACAATTCCCTTCAATTCTACAGCATAAAGAACAGCCGAAATGAATGATCTTAAAGCTGTTTTTTTTTTTAACTGTTTTTCTTCACTTAATGAGCTTTAAGAATAACCTGTTTTTTTTTACATGTTCGGCCTTCCAACAGCAAGACCATTTCTCCTTTCAATTCTATATTTTAGCTATTGTTTCTTTTATTTAAAAAAAACCTTAACTTGAGCAACATGAGAATGAGTAAATACCAAATGAAATCAACCACCTCCTCTATTAAAAAACTTAATAGGTTCGGCCATGCATCAAATAATCATGTTTTAGAAAAGAAAAAAAATCCAATTGACATGGTTATCATTCCATTCATTAACAATTCAACACAAAGAAATTCAGAGATTCTAACCAAGAACCACTGTTATGTCTTGGCCATAACAGTGATTCGAATTTAGAACCTAGGAGACATGCATGCTTCGGCCATAAAAAAAAATGACTATCATATCATTTTTTATCTATTTGCTAATTAAACAATACTAATAAAAATCCAGCCATAACATTGATATATCATTTTTTTTATGTGACAATTGAACAACACTAAGAAAGAAAAAAAATTTAATTTGGCCATAACATAACAATGACATGTTTTATATTATTTGACAATCCAACAACATAAAAATACTTGATTAAAAATAAACATACAAAAATAGAGAAAAAAAAAACCTGGTATAGGATTGATTTCCCGGAAGCTAATGAGCTCAACTCTAGATGTTCCCTCTTTCCTCTTGCACAACCTTCTTCCTCCTTCTTTCTCACTTCCCTCTTAGCTTCTCTTTTAGAACTCTCTTCTTTTGATTTTTCTCTTTTGCTCCCAATTTCAAGCCCTTTTATAGAGGTTTCCCACCCCTTCAAATTCTTAACCCCAAACCTTTCCTCTTCCTCTCTTAAACAAATTAACTCTTCATCTTCCTCTCTTAAACAAATTAACTCTTCCTCTTCCTCTTCTTAAGCAACTAAACTCTTCCCCTTCCTCTCTTAAACACCCTCATTCAATTAGGTTTGGTCAAAGTCCATTTTGTCCCAAATTTTTATTAGGCTTATGTATTTTTTAAAGCTTTGTTTCAATATCTCAAGAGAATATGAGTTGGACCAATTCGTCCAACTCATTTCTCTTTGTTTATTTTTATTATTATTATTTTTTTTAGTCTTAATCTTTTATTAACTTTGTTATTTATTTGCATAAGAAACCCCATTAGGAAACTTAATTATTTACTAAAACAACCCCACGAATTTTAATTTGTCATTGGTTACATGGCAGCCACCGTGGCATACACGTGGCTGCCATGTGGCATCCAATTTCGGTTTTGTAAAAATCCCCAAACTACCCTTTATTTATTTTATTCATAATTTAGCCGTTTGACATCCGATTTGAGCACGGTTCGGTGCATCAGAATCGGTTAAGAATTCTCTTTGTTATGGGCTTGTTATTTCAAAAAGATGGGTCCACTATAAAAACCTCGATTTACGTGCCTACATATATGCCGGTTTAAGATATGCTTCTTGGGCAATTTTATAGTGCAAAAATGGGGTGCTGACAGCACGTAAAAGAAGGACGAAACTAGCATCAGCATCATTGGTGCTAAGACAAATGACTTGAAGTAAAAATAGACTAACAATAGGGATTTTTCCTTATATTGATGTGGTAAACAATTTAAATAAACTATGCATACCTCAGACAATATAATCCATGGAATGGGTCCCATTCCCAACGACTATGCTATTACAAAAGCCTGAAAGATAAAAGTTATGTAAAAATAAGGTTACAAATCATTGACAGAAAAAAACTAACAAGTAAGACTTCAGAAAATTTCACATAACTAGACATACCACGAGTCCAACTACAGACAGTATGCTCATAATACTATGAAAGTGAGAATCTTCTGATACAACACTCTGACAGCAATAGGAATAGCAGAAAAGGCATTTCAAAAAGAAGAATATAAATCGCTTCTACTAAATTCCTGGAATTTTCATAATCTAATACAAAAGTAAACAAAAATTAGAAGAAGGTCACAAAATTAAGAGACTTTAGAAAGAATGCAACTCAAGAAGGTCGAAATTCGTACGCATCCACATTCTTAGGAAGGTTTAAGCATCTCAATTAGAACGGGTACTTGATTGTGTTTGCAGGGTGGAGCAATAGGTATGCTAACAATTCATGCCGAAAGTGTCCAATATTTTCCTGTTACAATTTAAATGAAACACTTGCTAAAAAAAATTGTGTAAGTCTTAACCACATCAAGTTGCATAGGAAAATATATACTTGCCTGCCCAAACCTAGTCGACAATTGATGCCCATCCCAATATTCCATGTACTTCATTACGAATACACCACAATCGTCACTACACAACAAATGGAAAAGATCAAGAGAAGGTAGACATGGCAAATAACTAGAAAGTACAGGTGTTATTGGGGGTAAGGTAAAGCTATAATTCAATGTAGTAATTATTCATGATCGAACAATAATGATTTCATGTTTTTTCCCACTGTATTTTATGCATGTAATATTATTGCAACACCGAGGATACTTTTAATTTCATTTCAAGATTTATTCTTCAATAAATATCACCATTATTCAGATGATAATACCCAATGAATCTAGCTAAAATAATTTTAATAATTGGAATTACAAATAAAATCAAAATAAATTAGACTCCACCAATACGTATCTTGCTAAAGAATTTTAATAATTGGAATTATTTATATCATAATACCCAATGATATACCTATAATATTTGAGTTTCAATCTCAACGACTAAAAGAATGTGGCACCCCGGAACCAGGTCGACCCATATCAGGTTTATATTGGCTCCTGGGCGCTAGCTTAGGGCCCAAAGTAATGAAAACCAACTTCAGAACTAACCAAACACACAAAATAACCTCTTAAATTTTTTTCAGAAAAACGGCTATATAACGCCTGTAAATACGAGTATGGGCTAAGCCCTCAAACACAAATGACCACCTGATAAATACAATTTATACATCCACTCAAAATAACTAAACCATCCTAATATACAACTGTATAATCTCACTAAGTTTACATCGTCTCTCCATCTTCCCATCTACACCATCTTTGAGCTCCACAGGTTGCTTATTTGGAAATAAGCAAATAAGCAACCTAAGGGCATTATCCAATATCTGTATAATGGTCATGTAATTTAAGGTAACATATGAGTGATAAAATTGGGAACTTACGAACTACTTTGACAGGGCACAGACACAGGCACCACTGACCACTCCTGCACTCTCTTGTCACAGCCACGTTTAAGCTCCTCAAAGACTTTTGAAAAAAAAGTTGTCTGCAATGAAAATTGAACCATTCAATATCAATTTATATAATACATTGAAACTATATAGCTTTTTACATACCAATTTCGTTGATACAGCACGGTAATCACCAGGCCGACTCTTCGGTACCGAATCTAACACTTCGACCCGTTGGTCCTTGATGTTCAAAACAACCAGGAACCAATGGTTCCTCCTCAAGATCGGTAGGAAAACCTATCAAATGAGAATACAAGGTGTACTAGGCGTTAATAATTATGTAAATGAGAGTAATAAAATATTCGAAATTTATCATACCATATGACATCGAAGCAAACTACATCCTACAACATCTCGTGAAAATTGACTTCGTACAGCATCTTCTACAGTCACTGTTCCTTTTAGGATTGCAGCCTGTAAATCACAAGTACAATATATTAGTCCGCTGTAGTACTCCATATGCATTGATAATTAATTATTCTAAGCGTCCTAACATACAATCCTATATACGTACAGATGTGTAGGGTGTAATGTAATGACGACGGATAGTTGATGCATGTTCCCGCGTAGATTTGACACGAGCAAGCACATACATGTGCATAACCTATTCCACAATCACCTTAGTGAGAAAACTAATCCAAGTACTATTGTAACCTAAAACAAATGATACACTTTTCGATACAAATAACTTACCAGGTCGCTAACCCTTCGTCGTGGAAAAAGACCAAGTAGATCGAATCGAGTCGCAAAGCAATCACCGAAATCAACAAGTTTTTCCTTGCATGCGTGAATTCCACTTATAAGGCAAAAAAAAAAAAAAAAAACAACAACCAACTATAAACACAATATTGAATGGTGTAAATCTGTTAATTACTCTCAATTACAGAAGATATATACTTACATCGGCGACCCCCCTGTCATGGCATACATCGACGCTTTTGTCTCTCGTTCAGGTAATGGGGGGAATCTATGTGTCTCGACAAAGGGTGACCTCAATTTATGTACAAGGTGCTTTACTCGCTTCCCTCTACCTCTGGGACAAGATTGCATCGTACTTGGACCCTCAGATGTAGTTGCGGGTTCATCAGTTGGCACACTTCCAGCAAAAGGAGGTGATGAAAACTCTGGGTGTGCATCAACAGTGCCATCGCCATCTGGAGGTGGTGGAGGAGGCACATCATCATTACAAGGCCAGTCGGGCTCAGCATCTGGAGGTGGTGGAGGAGCCACATCATCAGTAGAACGCCAGTCGGGCTCAGCATCTGGCGGTGGTGGATGTCGTTGGGAGTGGCTTAAAGAGGCAGCAAAGTCGGTACAATGCCGTGTGAAGTCACGGGCAAAGCCGATCATACGAACAATGTGACTTCGTAATACCTACGACAATGAAAACATATTGATGAAAGGAGATGTATAGAAGAATGTGTAAAATAAAAGAAATAATGCAATGGCTTGCCTTACCGGATCTATATCTGTCGGCACGTGAGTCACATCATCTGCCGTCTGCTCCTGATCCCGTGCAAAATCCATGCCTAAGGCACATAACATTCACACACAAAATATGATTTTAAACTTTAATACAAGATGCCACCTTGCCTCATTCCTGTTTAATAGGCCTTTAAGTTACATCCATTCCATATGGAAACTGCCTGAATTACAGATGGTGAAGGGTCTCTTCTGCCATGTTTTCTGGCCACAAAATGCCTGAACTAGGTATCAAATTTGGCAAGCTATGCCTTTTTCACTATGATTCTCTGTATTTGTTTAATTCTTATCTGGTTGTTTGTTCCTTGTAAAAAACTTTTATTTCATTTCTTTGTTTGCTTTTATGCATTTTTCATTGCTTGATAGATTTATTTCTGCAACAACTTATTGGCTGGTTGTTCATTTTAAGTTGCCTGTATTGGTAATTGAAATTTTCAGGTGATTCAAAGGAAATTAATTGATGTAGCCACACCATTAACCCCCATAGATGGTAACATTGGACCTGATGCTGTTCATCTTCTTGCTTTAAAGGAGGGTTGTGCTGCTTTTTGTTGGTTGCTTTGTTATATATATTTGTTGAAAGTCTTTAGTCATTGGGCCACTTGTCAATTCAGATTTCTTATGATCCATATTCTTGTTTTCAGTGTTTTCAATGTTATCTTTTGGTTTATTACATCTATTAATTTGTTTTGGAGATTGAGATTGGATGATAGGAGAGGTGGGTTTTGATTCAGATTCAGCAGAAAATAATGATATGAGGAGGAGGAGGTGATGGGCATAACAGCATCTACTGCTGATAAACATTTGCAGTAAGGCTTGATGCTCTGTGCAATGCAGAAAGTAACTGATTTTGGCATGGCAGTAGCAGTAAGGTTTAATTCCTCTCTCTATCTTTAATGGGTTTATTTATGTTTATTTAACCAAAAAATTAGACGGTAAAAGAGAGGTAATAGATACACTTATTTGTGCTAAAAGTATTTACATTTACTTAATTATATTGTGTTCAATATCTACTACAAAAATTGAGGTGCAGTCTCCTATCAAGATGTCCTGAGTCTAAGCCTGAGAACACAAAGGTGGCAATGTTAAATTCAGGCCACTTTGTGAAACTACCCCTTTGGAAATAGGGATCTGTTATCAAAGGTATCATCACCATCAGATCTTTGATTTGGGACAAAGGTTATAAAGTCTTATCTACTGCAGCTGATAGGTTCCAGGTCATGGGTCATTACCTGACACGAGACTAATATGATGGTTGTGATCTATGACGACAGTGAAAGTATTTGTGGTAGTTGCATGGGGAGTGGAGCATTCACCCTTAAAAGAAGGCATGATTGAAGGCTTTGTTGGTATGGAGTAAGGACTAGGTAGGCGTCGGTCATGTTCCATATTTCTTAATGCCTCACAACACACTCCAAAAGCCTATTATCATGTTCCATATTTCTTATGCAACTGACCTGCTTGGGGGAAGAGGAGGACTCAAAATGTTATGTGGATGTTAAATATACCTTTTATTTACTAAATTGTAAAGACTATGGTTGCTCTCTCTTTGCCTCTCTTATAAGATGAGAAATTTTCATTCCTTTTGATTTGAATTGTCACAGGATATGAAGAAGATACAGCAAAAGCAAAAGTTCAGTTTTTGGTCCAAATGAGGAGAAAAAACCAGCATCTCAAGCAACCCTGAAAAGCCTGCACAAGAGATATCCGAAGATACTATTGTCGTGGGAGTTCCATTATTTAATGCAAATTGTGTAAGCTAAAATATACTTGTGAATGTTTGAAATTTATGTCACTACTCACTAGCTAGCTCTCTACATCTGTTTGGTGCTGTTTGCTTTTCAGTTTAAAATAGAAGAGATTAAAAACCTCCAATAACAATCTGTTAAGTATTGGAAGTCTCATCGGTAGAGCCAACAAACTGATTGAATTTGGGAAGAACTTCTAAAGAAGCATGGTTATACAAGGCCATTGCTAGAGTGGAAGCAAAAATTTTAATGGCTTCAGAACACATTCGCAACTCAGAGCACTACATCATTCATGGAATTTTTTCAGTGTAATGGAGCTGCTTGCTCGCTTCTATAGTTGGACAACGATGGTCTAAACATTTACTACATCCAATATTCGAAAAACATGCCAATAACTCATATTCAAATTCGAAAGGGCACATTTCGCTAAGGCAAACAACAGAATCATTGAAATTTAAGCCATTTCTACAACAAGATTACCATTTAAATATGTGCAAATATGCAAATGCGCAAATTTAAATTCAATTTCCCAAAATAAAATTCAAAGGAGGCACTCGGCAGCTACCTGGTCGCCAACGGCAGCACTCCATACGGCGACGAACAGCAACTTCGATGAGACAGCAAGGTAGCCCGCGGCAACACTCCACACCGCAACGAAAACCAACTTCGATGAAACAGCAGGTCGTCGACGGCAACAAACTTCAACCGCGGTGGCTCTCCAACGACGAATTCCTCAATGTGTGCAAACAGAGAAAGTGGTTTCGATTGCAGAGGGTTACTTAACGACGGAGAGGAAAACAATGCACGAAACGAGAGGGTTTCGTCGAAGAGAGGAATGGGGGAAGGAGAGGGTTTCGCCCTTTTGGAGAAGAAGATGAGAATGGTCGGGGTTCGTGGGGGTTCGTCCGGCTTGGAGACGAAGCAAACTTGCTCCGGCAACAACCCTAGCTCGTCGGCGAAGAAGGGATTGGCCGGTCGTTCGTCGTCGGCTTCGGGTTTAGGGTTGGGATTCGCAGGCTTCTCACTTTTTGAAATTTCGCACAGGACGAGAGGAGAGGAGAGGAGAGAACGAGGAGAGAACGCGGCAACAACCCTAGCTCGCCGGTTTTTGAAAAGATTGGCCGGCGTTCGTCGTCGGGTTTAGGGTTTCGCAGGTGGGAATTTTCGCTCGCGAGGACGAGAGGGGAGGAGAGGAGAGGAGAGAACGGGGCACGTGCTATGGCCCCTTATATCCAAGGGCATTTTGGGCATGGCAATTTCCCAAACGTGCAATGACCCCTTTCTGGTAATAATTCTCAAAAGTGGCATGTTTTTGAAATTTTGCATATTTATGGCATGTTTTTGTAATAATCGCTGTAAAGTGGTATGTTTTTGAAATTTTCCCAAAAAAAAAAGCAAAAGGATGGTGCCGGAAACATAAGAGAGCCAACGGGAAGAAGTGAAGGCACGTCAATGATTTATGATGCCCTCATAGATGATAAATTTGGAAACCAAGGACCTAAGAGGTTCTCATTTGCAGAATTGGAACAAGCAACGGATAACTTTGCAACAGAGAGGATGATTGGGGAAGGAGGATTTGGGAAAGTTTACGAAGGTTTTTTAAGAGAACAGGATTTGACAGTGGCTATCAAGAGATTCAATGAAGGCTCTGCTCAAGGGATAAAAGAATATGAAGCGGAAGTGGAGATCATTAGTCAATTGAGCCACATAAACTTGGTGGAACTCTTCGGCTACTACCATGATCAAGAACAAAGGATCTTCATTCTCATCTACGAATTCATGCTCAATGGTAGCCTCCATGACCATCTCTTCCAAGGCAAATGCCCGTCATTGACATGGGAGAATCGCCACAGTATAGCTCTTGATTTGGCACGTGGCATGCATTATCTTGAAGGAGGCAAGCAATACGTGGTGCACAGGGACATCAAATCAGCCAATGTTTTGTTGGACTCGAATTTCAGAGCTAAGGTTGGTGATTTCGGGCTGGCAAGGCTCGTGGAGCAAGGGCATGACCCATTAACCACCTATAAAGCTGGGACTAAAGGATACTTAGCTCCTGAATGTGCCATTTATGATGAAAAGCCTGCAAGGAATCAGACGTTTATAGTTTTGGGATTGTTGTTTTGGAAATAGGGTGTGGGAAAAAGGCAGTTGAGAAGATCGAAGGAAGAGTCCAAGAGTTGGTTGAGTGGGTCTGGACGCTTAATGGCAAAGGAAAGATTCTTGAAGCAGCATATACAAGATTTTGTGACGAACTTCACCAAAAAGGCAAAAACAGACGGAGCGATTGTTGATTGTAGGATTATGGTGTGCTCACTCAGACAAGATGAGCCGACCTTCTATAGAAAAAGCCCTTAATACGATCATCAATGAGGAGATCAAACTGCCTAATCTACCCCCTGTAATGCCTGAACGAACATGCGCTAATCCTGCTGTGCGTGTGGTTTCTGAATCATCCTCTTCGGCAAATTTTGTGTGACACCTCCCACCAGAATCACAAACATCACTAATATTCCTCATGGTCAAATGACAGGTGCTGTGTCCTATCCTCTTTTAGAGCAGCAAGTCTTTGGCTCTCCAAATAATGCTAATACAAGGTAAGCTTTATTTCAATTTCATCAGTATGTAATGCCTCCACTTTGTAATCAAACAGCCATTTTCTTGTTGCATGTCACTTATTGTGAGTTGGTTCAGTTCCAATATTCTTTCTTGATGTTAAAAGGGTATAAATTAATGTGGATCTACCATGTGGTGCCATTAACTTCACATATTCAAACTTAATGTGCCTTATTTGATAGCTAATGTGGGCTGCAACAATCAAATTCAACCTGCTTGATTAATGCATTAAGTCCATCCGGGGAAACCAATTATCCATTCTACTCCAGCTCATGGGTTTTAATTGTCGTTGGGGCTTTCACCGTTTTGATGCTTCCAAGTTCCAAGAGCCACAATCAAATCAAACATCCTACATGATTTTAAATCAATATATACTAGAATTCAATACAATATGAATCTCAATTCTTACAATTTCATGAATCTCAATTCTTACAATTTCATCGTTCATGCAGTATAACTTCAACTTTGACATTAACTGTGTTCATCAATGCAGTTCTTATATTTAACACCATCTTTCCACTCACTTCCTATATGATTATTGACTGCAGAGGAAATTGGAACAATCATATCAAAGAAAAATCAAGCCATATTTGTATACTTGCATGCATTTACTACATACCAATTGTAGGAAAAAGTACATCCCTAATATTTATTCTCAAACCTGTATCAAACCTTACCCTAGCCTTCACCTCCTATGGAGTTTGAACTTTCAAGGCAGGGAACTTTAGCAATCAGGAAGAAAGGCCAGCCATGTACTGTGTCCCTGTCATGTACAAGACTGGTGTCGTAGGAGAGTGAAATCTCGGCAAGAGTGTTGAAACTTTGCAAAAAATGTAACGTCCCAAAGTTTTTCAAATTTGATGTTTTGGAATAAATATGCGATTTTCTGTTAATTATTAGATTAATTTCAAAATTAATTATGATTATTGGTATTTACTAACAAGATTTTATATCTTAATTGTGAATTATCTCATATATTTTAAATGGTGGAATAATTATATTTTAAATTGTAATAAATTTTGTGGATTGTAGTAAATTTTGAGAATTATTGGGGAATTATTGAAGTTGTTTAATGTTATTAGGATTTAGTTAGCATTTTTATTGGATAAGGTTTTGGGAGTACAGCATTATGGTGTTTAGGTTTTGGATGGTAAGTATTCCTAAGGAGTAGTCGGTGGGTTAGAACTAAAATTTCATATGTATGTAGAGATATGGTGCTATGGCAACCTACAGGATCAGTTTTCTTACTTAAATCTGGACAATTCTAGAAGGCTTTGGGTTCTTTGAGTGCTTCTATGAACACTGTTTAGGTCTGATTTCTTGCCTAGGTATCTTTTTTTTTTTTTTTTGGTTAAATTTCTTGCCCAGGTCAATTATTCTTCATGGTATGCTTGCAGGTTGGTGATTTGCTTTTCTTAGTTTAATCAGGCTAAGAGATACGTGGGTTTCTCCTGAGTTGGGTGCTGGTTTAATTGAGAGTTAGTGAGGTTGTTTAGCTGATTTTTTTGCTGTGGCTCTTTAGCTAAGTTGGGGAGATTGCTTGTCAAGAAGAGGCTTGTCTATTGGCTGCACAATGGAGGAGGTAAGTCCATCAATTATGTTGGTTTTGAATGATAGACTTAATTTCTATTATACGTATTATAAATTAGCAAAACATTTGTTTAAATAGCTTAGATTTGGTTATAGAGTTACTGCTGGTGTTTACTGTTCTTGGCTATGACGTGTGTTATTGAAGTTTGACATGCACCTTTAGATTTGAAGTATATTATATATATATATATTGCTTGGAATTCAAAGGATTTGATGTGGGTTGGCTTTATTAAGTTTTGATTTGGTTTCAGATTGATCACGAAGAGCAATACGGATGCTCTGTTTTTTTTAAGTTTTCCTTGTTTCAAATGGTTTTGGGAAGTTTTGGGATGTTTGAAAAACTATGCAAACATTATTGTAAATTTTAGTTTAATAGCTTAAAATTAAGTTTACCAGGTGTAGATTACATATGAACTGATTTTAGGTAAAGATGAGTCTTGGATTGATCTAGAAAAATCCACAAAGTAGGCCATTTAATCACAAAAAAAATGCAGGAATAGTGCTATCATTTAATCACATTTGAAAAGTAATTAATTTTGAGTACAAAATTTGTATGTTAATCCGAGAATAGTTATATTTGAATAAATATTTAGCTTTAGTATATAATGAGATATTTATTGATAAATTAGTGTACAACACTTAAAGAATTAAGTTTTAGTTTAGATTTAAATAAAATTCAACAAATGAATTCAAATCCTAATAAATAATTACATTTTAATCAAAATTTGAAAGGAAAATCAAAATTCAATGAAAAAGTGTTTAAAAGTGATTTTTAGGATTTATAAATTAAAATAGGATAAGGTCAATTTAATAAAAGTAAAGAGAAAAATTGTAATTTAGGTACAATTTAGCATATTGCATGAAAGAGAATTTTGGTCAATTTAATTAAAAATGGGGAATTTGTACGTGAATGGTTGTGTGACTGCATGACTCATTTATTTGCATCAGAGAGACCTGAATCAGATTTCTTTGATTATATATGTATAGTAAGTTTCAAACAATGATGTTTATCCTTGTTATTAAATATTTCATGTGAATTCCACTAGCATGGTTTCCAAATTGCATTTGTATTAATATATTATTATTTTAAGAAAAATATGCATATTTGAATAAGATAACACACACATGAGTATTCATAGTTTTGATTTGTGTATATTGCGCCATAATTAAATTTGTTTTACCCTGCGATAAGTTTAACTTATCAATAGTGAGTTAGCAATTTACTGGTTGGTAAGGGCCAAATGAATTTCACTATTTGATCTCAAGAGAGATCCTTGTTATGTTTTGGATATTGAGTAGTTTGTGTTGATGCTTAAAAAGATAATTAAAACTTGAGTGTGTGAGGGCTTTTTAGTATGGGAGTAGAGGGAGTTGTATTGATTGTAGGGACGAAGTTGGTTGAGTTGAGGATTCCTCCCAGAATGTTTTTATTTATTTTGTGATGTGAGCTAGTTGAGATGTGTGATTCCTCTTGTCAGAACCAGTCGAGACGTTTGATTCCTCCTGGTAGTGTGAGCGATGTGATCGGTATTTCCCGGTAAAAGGGGATTTACCCAAAATGTGTTGTGTGTGGTGATCTTGTGATTCAAGGACTATGCATCCCAGTTTGAATACTATAATTGTAGTCCTGGCTGATGTCTATAGTTCTAGCTGGACATTACTTTGATTAGTCTTGTGATATAATATTATATAGTTTATCAGATTGATCGGAATTATTCAGCTTTAAGTTATGAAATGATTTGCTATATTCCAGTTGATGATTATTGTAATTCTTCTAAACCTTATTGTGAATTCTTGTTATTTAATGAGATAGCTGTTTCTCTTACTTGCACATATTGATTTCTGATGTATTGCGGTTTGGATTATATGATACATTGTTTATTTAAGTTATATAAATGATGGCTTACTGGGATCTCCGATCTCATTTAGTTTATTATATATAGACTGTGTAGATTCCATAGTGTTGGCAGTTGGTTTCGGGTAGATCTAGATTTAGAGTATAACAATTATCATTTTTATTCATTGTACTTAATTGTATTTCATTTAAGTGATTTTGCATTCTGAGATTATGATTTTGAGATAGATATTCCATTAAGTCTTCCACTTTATCAACATTTGATTTATTGCACTCTAATATATTTGATGAGCATGGATTATCTATTGGTATCAGGTGACTAGTAATGTTCATAGATGAGTGAATTCGGACTTATTATCTAAAATTTTAATTAAGATCTGGATTTACTTGTTGCCCAACATACCAATTCTAGTAATTTTACGATTTAGGCCATAAAATGGTAGAATTGAACTGGTGTATGTCACAAAAAATCCTGTCATGTAATTTCTTTAATCTATACTATATACTATAGACACCCCAAATTGTACTGCAAGATGAGAAAATAAATGAAAATATTTAATTGGGATTTAAAACATGCAAAAAAGGTTGAAAAATTGGTCAAGCATGTGCTGCCCGCATTTGGTATGCAGATGTGCCTTGACCGCATTTAATCTGCGGTCATAGCGTGACCGCATAGAACATGCGGTCAAGGCATGACCGCAACATATATGCGGTCACGCGTAATTTTTGCGAATTTACAAATACTCGTTTTTTGAGCCATATTTACCACTCTTACCTCTCTCTAGGAGTTTCGTCCTCCCCTTTTTACCCTCCATTGGTTTTCATATTTACCCCAACTCAAGTTTTAAAACTAAGTTGGAACACTCTAGAACCTTATTTTGGTCCACCCTTGTGACCACCCATGCCTTTGCTCTTGCCTATAAATAGAGGGCCTCTCCTCAAGCAAATGACTGAGAATTGAAGCTAGAAGAGCTCCAAGTGAAGAAGGGAACCCCTGCTTCTCTACTTTCTCAAATCTAGGTAAGTCTCTCTTCCTTTTTATTTTTTGTTTTAAATTCTAGGATTCAGTTCTTCTATTTTTCTGTAGAATAAGGCCTGTTTTTGGTTGTAACCCCAAACCTAAATCCAAGTACTTCAAGCATCTTCTCTAGCTGTAAAACGTGAAGAGAGATCTAGGGGAAAGGAGGACAGGAATGGATCCGTAGGGTGGACCCCTATGTGTTGTAATCTTTGATATGTGTATTTTTAATGCTCTAGTTAGGTTATGTGGTTGTTTATTGCTGAAATAGGGAGGAATATCATAGATCTGTGCTGTTCATAGCATTAGATCTCCTTTTCCTCCTAGATATTGGTTTTCTACACAACTACACCCACCACATTGTTTTCTTTCTTTTGGTTATTATTAGGCTAGGATTTTGGATCTACCATGATCAATATGGTAGATCTAAAATCAGAAGCCTTAAAGTAACCTCTAGGGTTTCATGAGGTGATTTTTGAGTTGTTTTCAATTTTTGAGAGAAGATCTATGGTCTAAACTCTCCCTTTTTGATGTTTTTCATCAATATGGGTGTATTTGGTTTAGATCTCTTAGCTAATGAGAAATCTGGACCAGATCTGTACCCTAGATTGTTCAGATTTATTCTTCAATATCATGAGGTGATTTTTGAGTTGTTTTAATTTTTGAGAGAAGATCCTATAGTCTAAACTCTTCCTTTTTGATGTTTTTCATCAACATGGGTGTATCTGGTTTAGATCTCTTAACTAATGAGAAATCTGGACCAGATCTGTACCCTAGATTGTTCAGATTTATTCTTCAATATTATGAGGTGGTTTTTGAGTTGTTTTAATTTTTGAGAGAAGATCCTATGGTCTAAGCTCTCCCTTTTTGATGTTTTTCATCAATATGGGTGTATTTGGTTTAGATCTCTCAACTAATGAGAGATTTGGACCAGATCTGTACCCTAGATTGTTCAGGTTTAATTCCTTAATATTTTGATTTTAATTTTTATTATGTAATTCTAAGATTTCAAGGATTTAACTTAAAGCTAGTTTTTTTAAGGTTTTACTTTTGGTTTGCTTTCTTTGATTTTTTATCTCGTTTTTTACTTAATCATGAAACCCTAGAAATGGTGTATTCATATGAAGGATCCAGAATTAGTTGGATCATTCATATGGAAAAACCATACATCCTTTTTTTTGTTCTTTTTTCATATTTTTGATTTCATTTTCGTTAGCAAGCTTTAGCATTAACAATACTTGGCAACCACTTTATGTGGATGAATAGGGGTGCCTAACACCTTCCCCTATTCATAACCTAATCTCCTTACCCATCTCTGGTTTGTTTTTATTTATTTTAAAGTAGAGTTATTTTTACTCTAGTTTTGCCTTTTGTATTTTATTTGATTATTTTGGTATCCATTCACACTTAAAAAGGAATGGTGCTGAGTCCTTTTTTATTGAACCCGTATGATGATCATGAAGTCTATGAATTGATTTTCCATGTCTCACATATACAACGCAAGACGCTCCCTTGGAATCATGCCAATCCAAATATACAACACTCAAAAATAGCCCTTGCACATCATTATGAAGATTCATTAATAAAAGGGTATGATAGTCAAATTGCCTCAATTTTTTAAAAACTTAATAATCAGTTGCACAACCATTCCCTCCTCGTCTACTTCTTTCTTCGTACATGCAGTATTACATATCCACTCAGATACTCTAAATTAAATGGATACAAAAGCCTCCCTTCAAAACATTATAGATTCCAACCTTCACATTCTTAAAATAACACTTTTTTTGGGGGTAAGAAACAGTGCTAGGTGTCATTTATAAGTTCAAAAGTACATCAAAATAGGCCAGCGACCAAAGGTGAAATGATAGAGAAGCATTAACACAAAACTTGCATTGTATCATGGCCACTCGAGCCCTGCACAAACCTACAAAAGCTACCTCTACACATAGAATATTCTTTTTACACATAATAAAGATATAAACTAGGCAAATGGTCGTAGCCATGAACACCAACAGAAATTCATCGGAAAAGCTTGAATGGGGGTCCGCATCATGGCAGATTGAAAGTCCCATGTAAGTGGATACCATTGCTGTTAGCAAGCACGCAATGAGAGAATGGGTTGTAGCTGGTACACTAGCAAAAGCCCTTACAAGTAGCTTGAGCAGGAAGAGAGGGGAGATGTGTAAAATCCTGAAATCTAATTTACCATTAAATTTGGATTTAATTAAATTGTATTTAAACTTGTGGTAAATTTTTGCAGAGAATAAGTTATAGAGGTGGTTTGGTAAATTTTCAGATTTAATTTAAAAGAGTGGAAGATATATGTTATTAAGGTAAGTAATAAAAACTTTATTCTAATTATTGAGAGGCAATATATATATATATATATCTATATCTATATATACCATGGTTATTTTATTTTGATTAAAGGTGATATTGTAGGGTGTTTATTGTGGAGAGGCATGCAACAAATCCTAAGAGTTTAAAGTGTTTGGGTGGCAACTATATATAGGTGCTAAAAAAAATTCTGTTTGGTTAGTTGGCTGATTCAACTTGGAAATTTCTAGAGGGCTAGAAGAAGAAGAAGAAGCAAAGGAGACCTGGATCTAGGGTTTGGGAAGATAGACTAAAGAGAACAGAGAAGAGAATTATAGCTGACTTGGATTAAGAAGAATTGAAGAACAGTTCTTTGCACGGCTAGAAATGGTGAAATTCAGAGAATTTATTCATCTTAGAATTCAATCAGGTGAGATTTGATTATATTAACTGAAATTTGTTGGTATTAAATGAATATATAAACTACAGATCAGATCTGGGAGAAACTTGATCATTCTAAGGATTTTGTAGAATTCAGTTAAAGTGAGCGAGAGATTTTGGTTTGAGCTTAGATTTATGATTCCAATGGTGTTGGAGTTCAAATTTGAGTTCTAATAAGTAGTACCTTTCTAACTCATTTTATGCACAAATTTTGGATTATACGCATGAGAAGTTGAAATTGAAGTGTTAATCGACAATTTCATGATTTTTAGATAGATTTGCTGAAAAACTTTGATCCGATCCTTAATTATGCTGAATTGATTGGTAAATTATATTTAATGATTTAGAAGATTATTACAGTGATTCAGAAAGATTGAATCAAGTTTTGGTAGTTTAAATTCCAAAATTTATAAAAAATAAAATTAGAACCATTCGCGACTTGGCATTTTGCCTAACACCTTGTTCAACGTTCAAATGCTCAATCGAGCATCCATTATCTTGTATAGAACACTTAAATCAATTCGATTGTCCAATTGGGCGACTTGCCTGTGCATATTTTTAGAAAAATTTGGAACCTGAGACTTGTCTTTCTTGAAATGATGGAACACCCAGTGTGTGGTTTGAACGCTAGATCGAGCCTTAGTCATAAAGAGAGAGCACCCAATACATGGTTCAAACGACGAATTGAGCCTCAGTTATAAAGAAAATTCAAAAGAGAACGCCCAATGCAAGGTTCGAATGCTGATTTGAGCCCTAGTTAGAGAGTTATTTAAAGTGAGCGCCCAATGAGTGGGTCAAACGTCATATTGAGCGCCCAACCCAGAAATCTGTATTTTTACTTTTTTTTGTGTAGATTTCAACTACGAAATAATTTTTTTTATCGAATCCAACCATGTACAAATAGGATTTAGGTGTTTTAAAGGTGTTTCCACTTGATTTATTTTTAAATTCAATTTAACAAAGAGTTTGGGCACATTCAACTAAACTAGGTTTTTGAGAGACTTTTGGTTCTAAATTACAATAGAATATGTTTATTTTGATTCCACCACTTGTAACATTTTCTTGAGATCCTTTCTAAAGTGTTTTCAAAGGCAAATTGTATAATTGAGACTTTACCAAATATTTGGCCACCTATTCCACAAAATTAGCCTATTTTGGGGTTAAAAATTAGTTTTATGGTTTCACAGTAGATTGTGAACAGTTTTAAGGATTTCCTTTTAAGTAATAATTGTATTTAGTCATGTTTTAAGTAAATAAACCACTAAGATTACATTTTTGGACAGATTTGAGAAAATGGTGTTTTAAGCTCTATTTCGGATTGTTTTGGATTAGTTTGACCTTGTTGGGAAACTTGCATTGATTTTGGTAGTTATGAGTTATTTCTACATATTCTAGTATTTAAATGTTTTTTGAGATTTGATATGGGATTACCTCCATGTGCTTGGAGTGATGGATTACGATGCCCATGCACTTGGGTATATGTTATACCTTTATGTACTCGGGGATGCCCCATGTACTTGGGATAATTATACCTTTGTGTATTCAGAGATGCCTTGTATACTCAGGATGATATGAGATTATTATAATTGAGATGAGTTGTGCTTGCTGGACATGACATTTGGTTTTGTTTTAGAGTCTAGTGGACATAACTCGATATGGATCCATTTAGGAGCTAGATAGTAAGAAGGATTGTTCTTTGCTAGTTGTAATTCTTTGTTCGCGCACTATTGTGTAATTGATGAGGCCTTCTTTGTATTGGTGGGTTGCGGCTCTCCTTCATTTTAGTGTGTACTCGGATTATGACTGGATAGTACATGCCAACCCAATACTATACTGGGCTCTTGCAATAAGATGATGATCATGTACTCGGCTTCACACATAATCCGGGAGGTGACATAGTGTACATTGATATTGTAAAACCCCGATTTTTCACCTAATAAATAAATAAATAATAAATAAAATAAAATATGAGTTAAGTCCTAGTTAAAATAAAAAGTGGAGTTTGCCTATAATAACAGCTATCAGGCGAGTATTCAGATGGCATCATTCGAGGCACTTTATGGCAGACCGTGTAGATCCCCAGTGTGCTGGGTGGAAGTTGGGGAAAGACAACTCATTGGGCCCCAGATTATTCAGAATAGAGAAGGAGGAATCAGCGTATAGAGGTAGGTGACATCGTTTTGGTTTTAAAATTGGATTTACCTCTGTTTAATCGCAAACGCATGTTTCTATGATATGTAATGTTGTATTTAGTTAGCTAAACATGTTAGAAATACATTAGAATGAGTTTAGACGAGAAAAATCATGATTTAGAACTGTTTCAGCTCGATTTTGTATGACCGCCGACCTCGACTGTACTCGGCGCTCATCGGCGATCTTAGGCGATGGTTATAAAATTGAGGACGCCGTGGACCGCGGGACGACGGACCGTTGGCGCTCGAAATTGAACTACCGCCGACTGGAGACCGCCCGGAGCGATCCCAGGTGCTCTAAGCAGAAATTCCAATTTTTCATAATTTCGAACCTAATTCAACTCTAAACTATTTTTAGACAATTTTAATGATTAACTAAGGTCTTTTAAGACCAAAATAAACTATCTAATTCCCTGTTTTACAGAAAAACAAATTAGGGAGATATTTAGGACATTAGTTGCCAAGTTTTGAAGGTAAATAAGAAATGTGATTTTGGAAAAGCCTAACTACCATTTGATTATCTAAACACTTCTAAATAGCATTATAAATCATAAGACATTATAAAGAGAATTCAGAATTCGAATGACTGAATAATGAAGTAAATGTACAGATATAACCATTATATGCCGCTAGGCACCAACCCTTATAGAATTATGATACTTTAGGGAATTTTGGAGTCTAGTGGGCATAGCTGGTTATGGATCCATAGTTGTAGCTAGGTAGCTGAGGGATATGTCATTTGGGTTGAGTTACTCCTATATGCGACGCGCTTCCTTTGCAAGTTAGTTTGTCTGGGAAGGTCCTATGTCTGGAGGGACACCCCGGTGAGCCGCTGGTGATTCCCTGTACATGTGGATAAGCGACCATCTCCATGTATTGATTCTGGTGCTGCATGCTGGTGGTACATGCCAACTCTGATGGGTACGTGTGCAATAAGTCGGTGACTACGGCTTATTGCACATACTGTAACGCAAGAGGGGCACCCGATATCTAAAATGTATGTGCAATAAGTCGCTCTTATCATATCGAATACATACCTCGATATCTTTGTAACGCCCCGAACCTGGGTCAGTGCAAACCGGCACTCGACCCGAACCCGGTTCGCTACTGTAACAACCCGAATTTAGTTCAACAACCAAATCCGAGGTGTTACTGGCCCATATCAATTACAACATCAATAACATACCAGACCAAAGAAAGCAAAATCCAATCATTTTATTAAACTATCAGAGTTGCGGAAACAAGTATGTGCGGAAGTGTAGATCAAAATCCTCAACTAAGCATAAAGCTTGACCATCAGTCAGTAATATCAAAGTCTGGTAAAATGAACTGGTTACTATCTCTCTTTTATCTCTCTCATACATCAATCCAAATAAATGATAATAAACCAATCAAAAATGCTAAGTCTATAACATCAATCCACCTCAGAGAAGATCTGGATAATAATAATCCTCCGGCGAATACTCGGCTGTCTCTCCCTGGAAGTCTAAGAGATCCCCCTCTCGCGTATCAGCTGAAAAAATTGGAATAGAAGTAGGGTGAGATACGAATATCTCAGTAGGTAACACATGCATGACTAAACAGTTAATATAAGCAAAGTAAGATTTCATGCACGATTAAGCAATAACATACCATATCATGTTTCTCAATAAGTCGGTTATGAGTCGGTGACTACCTAAGTGGTAACTCTCTGCAGAAAATTCAGAATTTTGCGATTTTGTAATACGATTAAATACCTAGTAATTTTTCCAGTATAATAATTATTCTAACAACTTTATAAGGACCTAATTGAGGTATAGAAATTTATAAAATTATATTTTGTAAATAACTAAGTAATTGGAAGTCCTAAGGATAGGTTGGTGCATGAAAATGTCTCAATGGTATGGGATATTGTTAGGAATAATACTACTAGTAATTATAGGGTAAGAACATCTTCTAAACCATATTAGAGATCTGTAAAATGTGCTGGAAAAATAAATAAATAAATAAATAATACAGAAAGATTGAAATAGATACTATCTTAGGTATTAATATGGGAACTTAGATTATAATGAAGGGATTAGTAAGGAATATGGATATTGAAATTTCGAGGACGAAATTTATTTGTTAGGTGGGTAGGATGTAAAACCCCGAATTTTCACTAAATAAATAAATAAAAATTTAATACGAATATTTGGAGTGTCAATGAATTTGTCAAAATAAATTGGGGATTTAATATAAAGGAATGATTTGCGGTACTTATAATTCATTCGGGATGTATAACGGACTAATAATGACAAAGAGAATAAACTTGGAAATTTCGGAAGAAATTGAATGGGTAGATGTGAAAATATTGAGAGAAGGGTATTTCGGTCAATTCACATTAATCATCGGTAAAATAATTAAATACATTAATTAAAATTTGTTATTAGACTTGAGAAATACTAATAGATTTAAATTGGGGTTTAGATTGTCTATTAACAATGATATTTAAAGCTTAGTAATTGGAATAATGGCATATTGGTAATTATGTTTGATTTGAAGCCTGAAGTCGAGGAGATGAGAATTTTATTGAAGGATATTAATTATAATTATAGATGATCACACTGATAGGGGAGATCTGGAGTTTGACGCAGATCTGACCGTTGGATCGCGAGATATCGAGTTAAGTATGGATTAACGGTCCTTATTAAGTCTAATGGGTGGATGAGTATGGAACCTGATCCTAGGGAGATGCGTGGGATCAGGGAAGAATAAAATAGGGTTGAATAGTTTTAGTTGTATTC